>PNEQ01057207.1:0-13890 GCA_003012365.1 Medauroidea extradentata
TTAATGAAGCATCGTTTTAGAGTAAATATTTTCAGGTCCCATGGCATTTCATTAAATTGAGGTTCTACTGTAAGTTTTTGGCTGAAAAAACTAATCGTATTATCTGGAAATGATTCATAATGGAAAATTTTAAATGTGGGAAATAATAGTATGTAAGTATATGGCAAAACAGCGGGACTACTTGCACTGAGCGCCGTAGCTGGTAAAATCTTTCTCGTGGGAACTTCTTAAGAGAGTTTTACTGTAACTCTGAAAAAACCAGCACACAATTACATAGCAACACGGCACAGATCAAGCTCACAAAACACTGGTAACAAAGTGAAAATGAGGTTAGCATCCAGAAAGGACAAGTGGGCGGCTCAACGGAACAAAGCACACTAGTAGGGGAAGGGGTGGTTGCTACACAGGATACAAACAAGGCCAAACTCCACAGCCACCTGCCTGTGAGCTCCATTCAATGGTGCACAGTTGCCACTATCACTCTGTGAATACATGGTTGCCACACAAAAGCATACTTGCCAACTTTTCTAAATGAAAATCAGAACAATTTTCAGAAATGATAACTTTAGCGTAAATCATGCGCGGCAAATTTACTTAAGCATACCTTTTCCTAAAATAATACTATAAGTCAACCAAAACCATTTCTAAATTGATACACATATATACTCATAACACAATCAAAAGGAATAACATGTTTTAACTCACCTCTAATTTTGCTACTTCGGCCAGACAAATATTTTCCATTCACATGATTCTTTGTAAAAAAAAGTTAAGTAATGCAACACACCCAAAAACCACTTTTCTAACTAAGTTCTATTAACATAATTCAAGCAAATATCTGATGAGTCAGAGAAATTTGAATGAATATTTGATGTTTCAATTTTTTTTAAGAAACTTTACAGTTGCATGTTTGGCTTTTTTCAAAAATGTTTCACCAAAAACCTGTTCATAACATTTTCCCATCTGGTTGCACTTAACTATGGACATGTTCTCTAGAACTTTGCCTGATAACTGGGAAAAGAACCTAGTTCTATTTTTCTTCACCAGGCTAAATACGCGTTCACAATCCGCGTTACTATGGGGTAGATTTACGATAGCTTGCATAATACTGCATACTCTGTTGAATTTAGGTTGGCCCCCAACATCCAAAATATGTGATATCTTCACCCATTTATCCACAATTGTGTCATCCTTGTGAAATATGAAGGTGTCTTTAACTTGAACAATATTGGACTGATTCTGAAGGGTATCCATTGCCAGATCTAAGGTTTCACTATCGCACTTCGGCAAAATACATGGAAAACGTCCAACAACAAATTTTACATCAGAAAAACTTGCACTGCTTATATTATCAATTTCTGCAACACACACTTTCTTAAAAACTTTATTTTTAAGAGGAAACTTGTGAATTATATAGTCACATGAAGTTGTAAAATAATTCCTGACTGAAGTGTAGAAGATTTTCTGATATGCAGGTTTCAAGGTTCCAACAATTTGAGACGTAGCAGAGCCAACTACCAAATCTGTATCCAGGCGCTGATTTTCAATGCATAGCTGCCAACGTCAAGGATTCAGAAATAGTACAATTTTCAAAATGAGTAAAATTGTGCATAAACGAGTTGGTGCATTTCACGTGTTGTGTATATGTAAATGCCATTGAACTAAAACACTTTAACAATTTTTAAAATAAAATACTGTATTTACGCGAACATAACACCCGCCCGTGTATAACACCCTCCCCAATTTGACTTTCATAAATTAAAATTCGTGTATAACAGCCCCGGCAAAAAAGAACTACTTTCTAGCCATTAACGTGGACCATTGAACACCGAAGAAAATAATTGTCATCCAAGTTACTATTATTTTGAAGTAATATTTTTCCAAAAACATTTTCAGAAAGAAAGACGTGTTTTAGGGTACAAGTGGTGTGTTTTCGCTACATACTCTTCAGCATTTGCGGCCGTTGCTTACGAGCGTATTCCAGAGTGGAATATCTGCTGCGAAGACATTCTTTGGTCGGAACTCTGATGACGTCGACGTGTTATTGTTTGGCGTATTTGGTGTGGCAGAAGAAAGCTACCAAACATGCGGCCGTAATAAAAAAGCAATGAAAGCACGGAATAGTTACACCGCAGCATTTGAATTACAAGACGTGTGATATGCAGAAGAAAACTGTTAAAGAACTTTTTCACGAAAGTTTACCGTCAGTACACAATACAAATGCGTGGCCAGAAGGAGTTGTGATTTTATCAACACAAATGTAATTACAGTCGAACCCCGCTACTACGACATCGGCAACTACGACAACAACGCAACTACGACAATATTCTCGATCCCCTTCAAAAAAAATTTTAAAAATTAAAATCGAAAAGTGCATTTATTAAAAATACTATTTAAAGTAGGAAAGATGTTTTAAAATACGTCTGTAAGCGTGCAATAATAATAGAGGTGGTGTCCGTTAATAAATAAGTCGCAGCTATTAAAGAAAAAAAAAACCCGGCGAAAAACTCTAAAAACGTCTGCTGAAATACATTTGCGCGGCGCGCCTGGTAAGTTAGACCTTGCACACAAGACCGAAGATAAGCAGGTAACGTGATGACGCATCTCTCTTCCGTCCTCTTTCTCCCTCTCCATTTCTGCTCCTACTCACACCACGCGCACTGTCTACGGCCTACGCGTAAAGGCTGTTCACTGTAAAATGAACACTTTTGAGCGCCTAGTTACTGTTTTCTCTCGGCCGATTTGCATTCTCCAGTCGCCTATCTATGATAAATATTTCCGTTTTTATATTAGACATAGCGTATATTTTAAACTCAACTGAAATTTTATGTCCGCGACCACTACAAAATATATTTATTGATTGCTGTTCTCATGGAAATGGTTTTGAAAAGTGTTCATTCCGTGAACAGCATATAGCTTGCTCTACATCGACTGCGTGCGTAGCAACAGTGATAGCCATGACTGGATTGATTATTGACGACATTTGTGCGCGATTATATTGGATTAAGATTTTATTTACGGTTTTGATTAAGTATTTGTAGGAAATGTTTAGGCACTTTGTATATCATTTAATCAAAAATAAAGATGCTGTACAATTAAAATATTACTAAGTTTCATTTTACCGTGATTTTGCGTAACAAAACGCTGAAAATATATTACCGTGCTCTAAAAAATTAACGTTGCTACATTCAACACTTTACTGTACTACGCCCGACACCAAAAATATGTCGCGTTACATTCACGCAACTCATTTTCCTTGCCGACAAGAAGTTTTGTGTTTATATTCCTGTGGTTTATTTTTATTTTCTGGTGAGCAGAGAAGACGAATTAATACGTCTGGGGTAGGTATTGTTATTTTGGTCTGCACGCAGTCGGCAAGTCACACGTCGCGCACTGTAAATTTTTCGTGATTTTGAAAAAATGGGTTTATTATACTGTACAATCCTGTAGAAGCGTTTAACGTAATATAAATATAAGTATCGAGCGTTTAAACACTTTACAATCGTAAAATATTTCCAGTTCGCAACACTAATATTATACAATACTACAAAGACAGGCAGTCGGGCAGTCAGGCACGAGCTGTGCCGTAGAAGCTAATGGCGCATGAAGCGCCCCAGTGGACAGCTCAGAAACTAAGACTAATAGCTCAGTCAGAATGCGCTACAGTACAAGCTCTTTAGTTGCCGACGCTTGACACAGAGCAGCAGCACACTCGAGTCGATGGAGTCGATATTCGTCACTCGTGCCGCTGCGGGCCTCGCACCATCGCCGTTTTCAATTTTATTTCTATATTTCAACACGAATTGGGGAGGGTATTATAGGCTTATCTGGTATCAAAATCTTCAGAAAAAGTCGGCGTTTAATATAAAAACATTACTTTGTTTTAAAAAACCGTGTTATTAATGAGAGTAACACTGATACACGGTATTAGAGCAAGAAAAACACCGACTTGAACAAAAAAAAAAAAATTTTTTAGGGGTTAAAAATGGGAATTTCGGCAACTACGACAACGACGCAACTACGACAAAATTCTCTAGGATTATCGCTTGTCGTAGTTGCGGGGCTCCACTGTATGTAGGCAGTATATAACTCCTTGTTTTCCAATTTTTCTGTTCACTTCTGTTCTGTGAGTGCTCACTATCTAATTCCAATGTAGGATCTGAATAAATAAATATTGCCTAATTAAACAACGACTGAAGGAGAACGTGGCGGCTGCCATATTTGTTTACGACGTGAGTACCAGTTATGTTTCAGGTTATGTACTGAACATTGTTATTAAAAAAATATTTTTTAAAGGGATTGTTCAACGCTTTATTCATAACAGTGTTCATTCTCTAGAGTTATTGTAGTATGCTATAACAACAACGTATTTTTTATACAAAAAATTTTTATTCAAATTGTCTCGTGTATAACAGCCTCCTCATTTATTGACACTGGTTTTTAATAAAAAATGGGGGTGTTATACATGCGTAAATACGGTACTACACTGTGAACAAGTATAAATTTTGTATGCAAAATAAATTTAGAACATGCCGAATAATTAATAAAATTAGCTACAGTTTTGACTACTAATAACATGTGTTCATGGCTAAAATTACATAGCCTACCTAGGGCTATTATAAAGAAAACAAATACAGGGAAATTATTGAACATATTTTCATTAGGCTTACTTTGCTGTACCATAATAAAAACTGTTTTAATTTTAATATTCATACAAATCTAAACAAAGCTAGTACAGTTAGTTTTGGTTTCTGCAAGTTTACAAAATTTACCGATTTTAATACACCAATACATAGGCCCCTACATCACGATTTCTGGTAACACAGCATTCAAATTCTCTTTCACAGTGCCATAAATGCAAGAAAAATTCTTACAGAGTGCTAATTAGGTAATTGAATCTCACTTGGCACATCTAAACAACAACTCCCCGACGCTGTAAATACTGTGGATTTGAGAAATAAATTGTACATCGTTGAAGGTGCAGAAGTGAGAGTATTTAATCTCTTATACAATATTAATACCACATACTTCAACTTTTTAAACAGTTTTTTAACATCTGTACGGTTTGGCAATTACTGTATATGAAAACGTAATTGTAAAAACCGCAAAGTTGAATTTCCTAGACATGAAACTTGCAATATTCCTACGTTTCACGACTATTAAATATGTGACGTCGATACTAGTACCGGCACTAAAATACGCCACCACAATGACAAAATGATACATTTAAGCTTGGCAAAAACCTTGTTTACAAACACTATGCAACTATGACGTGCGCTTCCATATTTGCTGGAAAAAAAAAAGAAATTATAGTTTCCTTCAGTTCACAAGATTTTATGCGTGTTCTTAAGCAATTACTACACGGTAACGGTAAACTGGTAAAACACTTTAAATTAAACATTAAAACAGTCTCGTGACTTTTGTTTACATGAGTCACGACTGCCATTTCGCCAGGAAGACTACTTCAATAGATCGGGTGTGTTCAGCAATGTTCGCAGGCGGTCGTACGATGTGTGAATAATACGGTATTCTGTAGTGAATAATATTGAACAATGGCTATAAATGAAGCACGCTATTTCCCGAAACTACGGTAGTACAGTTTTCTTTATTAAATACGACACTTTAAGTCAGACCTACATACATGTTCAGTACCGAAATTACAAGACTTCGGTACCAGATTTCTTAATATGAATTAGCCAAATGGGGAAAAAAATAGAAAAGCTTGATAATCATACAATATATCACATGAATCGTACAACCATACAATACGGCACAAAGTCGCACATCATACGGGAAAATCTTAAAGAGTTGGCAGCAATGTCAATGGCATGATACCTAACTTCCAGCAAATTAAAATCTTTCAGAGCACTTGGCTGAACAAATCTTGACATCAACTCCTTCAAAAACTCGTGTAACAAATTGTGCAACCTATGAATGTGGAGTTGAAGACTGCAATATTGTATTAAATTTATCATATACTGCTGTGACATTGAGTAAAAAAAGACAAACAGCCTTGTTGACTGTTGACGACAAAGCCATAAACAACATTTCCTCACAAGTCATATTAGGCATTTGTGTAGCAGATACTGTGGGACTTGATACATTTACACTCACAGAATTTGAAATCAATTTCTTTCTTGACTCACCTGAAGCTGGATCAGTGACTGAAGGTGATTTTCTTTTCTTAGAGGCACAACTAGATTTTTCTGTAGAACAGCATGGCTTGCTTGTAGATTTTAGTGCCTCCAGATAACTTGAGGAAGTAAGAGTTCTGTTCACCAATCACTTTTTTTTGGAACTGAGTACAAAGATAATCTTGCAGACTGTGTTTTCTGTAAATTTAGCTGGTCTTTAAAAATACACAGGAATGGGTCCCTCAATGAGTCTCTTCAAACTTTTCCCCAATGACAGCCATTGAGTGCAAACATGTTTAAGCACTTTTAGTTTCTTCACCATGTAAGGATTGAAATTGTTTCAGACTGTCCTTGCGCTTTGCACTCTTCTCCAGGTAATAATATATATCCTTCAATATGTCATCAACTTTAACTGGCAAACATGCAACACCTTTTTCTGCAGCCAAATTGATGAGAAGACACAAACAACCAATCACAACCAGCCCCTGCTGTTTCTGTAACAAAACTGTTGCTGCACCATTTTTTTTCCCCAGCATGACCGCCGCATTACTGTATCTGGAGAGAAGACAATCATATGACTTAGAGGAACATTCAAATTTTCAAGTTCGCTCAAAACTAAATTTCCTATATTTCGTCCAGTGGAGTCATCCTGTAGTTCAGGCAATGAAAGCACAGTAGACACAATATTTTGGATCTCTCTGTCAAAATAAGTTACCACTATTGGGTATATCTTAGAATCTGAATCATTTGTACCGCCAGTTGCCAAAGAAGATGGTTCATTCTTTAACGTACGTACCTTGGGCCGTTGCTTCCACAATCGCAGATGTCTTAGTTCTCCCGCTAGCATATTTTTTCACAATTTCCGAGTCAGGGAACATTTTTCGAAATAGTTGTCACGCATGGTCTGATGCATTTAGCGGTATATTGTGCTCTAACAAAACAGCCGTGAACAAACACTCGGCCCTAACAGCGCTATCATCTAGCACTCCACTTCCAACAAAAAAAAAAAATTTATTTTACAACTGCCCTCAATGCTTTTCGCATTATTGGCATGTTTCACAGATTTTACATCAGGGTGTCTACCAGATTGTAAAAGTAAAATTTTGTGACTTCTAAGTGACCTTTTTCTTGAAAAACTGTTCAAACAGAACTAATCATTTTTTTAACAAGTGCAACACGGCCGACAATTTTCATTATGTTTCCTCCAATTGCTGATCGCATGAAGTATGTTCAATTTTAAAATGGGTAATAATATATACCTAAATTTAAGTTGTCTTTATGACGATGACTATGAAAACTAATATACAAACTAATTATTTATTTTACTTTCAAAGTGCACAACAAATACTAGTAGTGTAAATATGCACGTTTGACAAATGATTTGACAAGAATCAAACACCCTAAAATAATTTTCGTGACTTACACCAAAATATACTTCAAATTATTGACTATTGTGGGACTTTCGTGACCTTTTTCACAATTCGTGACTTTTTCGGGACTTTCGTGACCTAGCAGACATCCTGTACATGGTTTGAAATATCGTTTTTACCTCAGTGCGAAATGCTCAAGTCACATCTGCAAACACTACAGAAGGCAAACGTTTTCCCCTTTTCAGACCTGATAATGAACGAATGTTCCTTAGTGTATTCTTCACGGAAATAATGCAAATACTGTTTTTTCTTTGCACAAGTCATGTCTATCACAGTAAACACAGTGAACTAATTATATACGATACAAAAATAAAATAACCACAAATATTACTTTCACCGGATCAAAACGCACTACACAGAACCGAAGCTAAACAACCACCTGCCATTTTACGATTTTGTTGACTTAATTGCAGCCAACTGTGTATACACGCATTAAACTTCGCCGATCCCACAGTAAGAAATATTCTAATTGGCTGTCGTAAGCCAATCAAAACCATTTTTACACACAATAACAAGTTGCTACGTCAATAACAATACAACAGCGCCGAGCATTCATAGGCCTAACATTTAAGTATGCAGACAAATGAATAAAATAAACAATAGTTTTGGCTGATACAAAACATCTTAAATCCGTAAAATAATTCACTTAGCCGTAAAACAAGACGCATTTCCATAAATCATACGGGTAAACCGTAAAAATTGGCAAGTATGCAAAAAGATTTTTGAGATATTAATTTTTATGAAACTTTTTCAAAAATTTAGGGTGCGGCCTGTATCTGTGTAAAAATGGTACCTTTAAATGTAACAAAGTTCCCATTTTTAACCACTGAATTGTTCACATATTTGTATCAGGGATAACGTATCAAAATTATCAAATTGAGCAAGGTACTATGTATACACACATTATCCAAAAAATATTTGTTAACTTGTACCAAATCTGCAACAGTTATGACAAAGATAGGAAAAATTGCTAAAGCACCAAGAAATTAAGAATATCTTTTTATTGAAAACCACTGCTTGTGGCTTACAAAAATAAAAAAAAAATAAAAAAAAACATGGCATAAAAAACTTACCTTCAACAGTGCTTTTCCATCCTTATCCTTGTCTTCGTGTTTCAACTCAATGTTGAGCTTCTGCAACAAGCTCGCAGCCTCTTCTTTTTTGTAATTCATAATGCAGTCAAACATCTGCAAACAAAATTGAGAATACCTTGCAAGTTGTAACCCCATAACATATACCGTATTTACTTGTGTAAAGTGCACACTTTTATTACAAAACAACTGATACAAATTCGGGGGTGCACGCTATACACAAGAAATAGAAAAAAAATACCAGGGTGGAAAAATGGCAGACAGGAAAAAGGGAGGGAGAAGAAGGGGAGGTTGAGTTGTACATAGTCTCAAACTGGCATCAAGAGTGGGAGGAAGAGAGAATGTTTCTCACCGCCCACTCTTCCATAACTACCTCAATGCCTTTTATTTTTCTCTTCCCCACTCCACCATCGCTCTTCTATAACCATTGCTGATAAAACCAAAATTTTAATTGTTTTTATCCACGTTTGCCATACACGAGTATATACGGTATGTAATAGACTGATATAGTTTAGTTGACACAAATTGCATTAAAATTATGTTTAATTCAAAGTACTTAATGGGAAACATTCCGCCACACTAAATACAGTCAGTCAACCTTATCCGCAGTATTTCTTTCCTGGAAACATGCAGATGTACGAAAATTGTGTATATTCAAGGTAACCAAAAAACCCATAAATAACCAATACACAATTTTTGGACTTTTTTTTACCTCCTAACCACAAATACTAGTATATTTGTGCGTGTACAGAACAACACGTTCAGTAAGTACCCTACATTTCAATATTGTAAAAATTACACGTAACTGTGTACTGCGCACATGTTTGATACAGTGGCAACTACACTGTGGAGATCTGGCAACAACACATGGTGAGCTGGGGCCAACCACCGCTGAAGTCGCAACACAGCGCGGCATGATGTGCCAGCCACGGCATCTCTCTCCACCCTGCACTTGCCAACACTCTTAACACTATTTCTTGTGTGTAATGCCATCTGTCAACAAAATTCACAAGTACGATTACATAGGCGTGAATATTTTGCAATTGTAAACACTTCTTGCATGTGTTACGAGCATATAAATTACAGAGAAGAATATTAACTAACATTAATTTTGACCATAATTGGATATGATAGTAGTTTAGCTTTTAATGCAGAATCACAGATTACACTAAAAGGGACTAGACAAAATTTTTCACACATGTTACCAAAAAAATTTGCAAGATTGTAAACATGGATAATAAGGTCAAAGTGTAAGCGGTTTTCACTTTGATATGGCGTCATAAAACTAAATAGGCAGAGTTATTTTTGTCTTTTTGGGCAGTATTAACACTTGCTCTTATTACTTGCACTTTATTTCACAGCGTGTAAATGCTACACTCTTTTTCCTTATCTGCAGCCCCTTAGTTAAATTTTTGACTAACTACGTACGTATGTGTACTTAAACACAGTGAAATCTTACATTTACATACATTAAAGTTATTTATGTTTTCCCACGATCAATACTTTTTTTCTTCAGGTCCCGTTTGCTTACCATTTAGTACAATGTAAAATTTTCCAGCATATCACATCAAAATTTTGTTTTTCCAGCTGCTTACATTTCTTGCCATAAAAAGACAATATAAATACGAGATGTCAGAGTTACAAATAACAAAGAAACGACATCTAAACTGGTTTGGAAATTCAGTAGAACCCCGTTTTTGCATTACAGTTTTTTATGTTTCCCGGTAATTACACCAATTACTGTCTGTCCTGTTTTATCTCCATTTGTTTTTATGTACAACATTCCATTGTTAACAAATCTTAATATTACAGATTTTCGCTATTTACACTTTCTCTTTATGTTTGTTTACTTTCTGAATACGAGTGACAAGCACATACACACACACACACACACACACACACACACACACACACACACACACAGAGTAAAACCCTGTTAAGACGTTTCTGAAGCAACTTTACACCACAAACTTCTTAGCTGGGAAAACATCTTGAATGGGAAAACTGATTTTAAAACTTAAGTCGTTATTTTTGTAGGTGCAGTCTATATTACATTTCATTTCAGAGTCACCAGGACAATTTAATGTACAGTAAAATCCCTCATTTACACTTTTCAGGGGGACAGAGCGAACTAGTGTAAATAGTGGGAAGGGTAAATTAAGGGAAATCTCGTAAAACTCATTCAGCTTACCTTATTTAGTGCTTTTGTTTTCATGTTTAAAAAACTCTCTTAAGGTAAAATCGAAGTGACAGTATCCATGCAAACAATGCATTTATCATATTTTGTAACATAAAACTTGATATAGTTTGTTACCAATATTGGAATTGAATATACTGTTATGGGAAGATTTGTGGTTTGTGCACATTCCATTTCAAGAGAACACCTAGGAAAGGTTAATAATAGATATTTTTTTTTTACCGTTTGGTTAACACTGTTCAGCATTTTACAAATTTTGTACAATGCTATCGCAAATTTAGACAGTTAAGGTACGCATTTGAAAGGGGTGGAAAGTTCTTTACTCAGGTCAACAAATGTTTCCACGAACTTGGCACACTTTTTCATGATCAATTGTTTTATCGATAACGCCTATTTATTTTATTATATTGCCGTTATACAACCATCAAAACACGCTGCACTAAAATGGAAATGACTTTAAAACACATCTTTTCATAATGTAACATTTTCAAAAACGTTTTGCAAAGTTCAGGTTAGTTATCGTTTGCGTCTAAGGTTTACGTAAACGAAGACAAACGAATGCACGTCAAGAGATCAATGTTGCCAACGCAGGTGCAGCGATCGATAGCGTTCCATAAAATCGATAGTGTTAGCAGCGGTAATTCTCTTCCCGCCATCTTGAATTTATTGTGCCGTGAGCGCAAGCACTACACACGATCACTGTCAACCTGCTATGGATTGGCATGTGGTCACCAATGGTGGATAGTATTTATTCTAGTTACGCTAGCGTTGGCCATCCTGAGTGTACCTGCTCGCTGCCTGTGGAACGCTACATCTCACTTCAGTTATCTATGATGACAGTACAAAAATGTAAACAAATGCAGTATTTTTCTTGCAGTTTCGTTTCAGTTTGTTTACTAAAGAAAATCGCGTACATTACTTTTAAAAAAATTAGGTTTTTTTTTTACAAAAGTTGACCGTATTACGCGGGAAATCAGGCACGTGGCAAAACGTAATATGTGGGAAAACTAGTCATGGCTCTTATGACAAAAGTGATGGAACCAAACGACTTAGCTGGGAAAACGTATATCGTGGGAACGTCTTAAGCAAGTTTTACTGAGTGTGTGTGTGTGTACATACACACATATACATACACATACACAGTATATATATATATATATATATATATATATATATATATATATATATATATATATATATATATATATATATATAAAATATGCCAAACTTCATAATTAACTGCAAGGTGATCAACTGTTCCCCTTGCATACATCTTTATAGTTTGGAACTAAGCCATTGCACGCCATTTTGTTGACTTGAGATTACTCGCTCACATGACAGCGCCAATGGATGGTCGCAACTTGCACGAAGTCGCACTGAGATGCACTCGTTCATGTGACAACGCCACTGGCTGGTTGTCACTTGTACAAAGTTGCACTGAGACGCTCTCGTTCGCGTGATAGCACAAAACTGGCTGGTCGTAACTTACACACAAAGTTACTCTAGTTCATATGACAGTTCGGCACGGACACTAACACTCACAATTGTATTTATCGGCATACAGGCATCTACGGTTGCTTTGTTTACTAACTCGGGTAACTTAACATTAATGATCTGGTTGTAACTTTTGTGACATGAGTATTATTAATGCAAAGTAGCAAAATAATTTCCAATTTATTCAAAGCGGACTTTCTAATGGCATGCAATAAAATGTCTACAAAGCTAAAAGGCTAGCATTTCCAGTTGATGAAAAACATTGTACCGGGACACGTATATCCACTGGTTATGCCGATTCCGGCAAAAAAATAAAACGTAAAAATTGTTACATAACTGAAGAGAGTTCTGTAACGCACGGGCCGTTTGCTGAAAAACTAAAATGAGTTGTGTCAAATTATGACCGAGGAATTATTTTAATGAATAACGTGTGCGTGCAAGAATATAAATGTACCAATTAACGATGTTTTATCGTCGGAAACATCAGAAATCTTAGCAAACTGTAGATTGTAAATTTTTTGTCCCCCAAATCATTGTTTCAACTGTTTCAAACACAGACATAACCTTGTTAATTGGTCATTGCTTATTCAATATTTACCACCAACTGTATTTATTTTTTAACTTTGAATTTTTAAAACAAAATATAATTATTGGGTATGGCAGTACAAATTTGGGAGTACATGAATGTAAAAAAATTGTTTGTTTACATTTTTAATAGCTATATAAATATTTAGTATTATTACATGCTTTTTCTGTATTTCCCACTTTTTACACCATTTTTGCAAGATCCCTTGAATGGTGTAAAAAGGGGTTCTACTGCAGAACAGACAAGAAACATCACAGCGAAGTTGGTGATCACGTGCAAAGCCATAGGGGAATTATAGTGATCACATGTTCAATGGTACTACAGTAAATAATAATTTCCTGTTTTCGTTTTTTTACCTTCCTTTTTTTATGTTAACGTAATAAATAATAATTTGTAATGAGCTTTCTTGTGCTTTGTCTAGTCAATCAGCTCAGCACACAAAATGCTACTTCAGATTTCAAGGTTACGCAAAAAAAATAAAGGCAAGTCCACATTCACCATTTTTTTCTTCTAGTCCCTTGAAAAACGATCCATTGAGTTTCTACTGTAACTGCACAGAGTCTACGTACTTCAAGGGAGTGTCCTGTACTGTATTTGCAATTAAATGGGAGGGCATAAAGTGGGCAAAGTAACTAAACACACGAAGTTTGAGGGCGTGCTTCAGGATACATAAATCATTTGGTTTTGAAAGAGTGTGGGGTGAGCAGCAAGACTACCAGCTACAGTGCACTCACTGCAATGCAGAGTATACCGGCCTAACCACCAACACTCTCAGACAGAGGATGAAAGGCCACAGAGATGACACCAAAAAAGCCATAGCTGGAGCGGAGGTTGATCCACATGAGAAGCCAGTTGCTGCACAGGCAGCACTACATAACTCCAACTTTGATTCCTGTTATACAACCAGAGTGGTGAGGGCCCTACCACAGTTGAATAACAAAAACAAAGCAGAATTAAC
>PNEQ01057208.1:0-21343 GCA_003012365.1 Medauroidea extradentata
TGACACAGGAGTAATTGTGTGCATAACTAATTGTGTTGTGAGAGTTCTAGTTGATTACTGTTTTGTGTATTTCATAGCTTTGTGAGCTATTAAATCCAGTACTTAATTTAACTCTTTTATTTGTAATTATAGACCTCTATCCCAAAGAACTCATGGGAATTGCCCACATATAAAGTTTGTGCTCTCAAACTTGTAACAAGACTATATTCCTATTTCGGAACTACTCGTATGTTACTTCTTTTCTTATTTTCTTCTGCTTAGTCATCTTATGTAACTATCGCTTTTCTTAGATACATCAGTATTTCGCTATTTTGCTAACAATGGCGTACATCAAACAAAATACTGCAGTTTGTTGTACACTCTAAATTTGAATTAGTGAGAAACCACTGTGAAATCTAATCTGTGACTATTCACTGATTCTAATAAAGAGTGCCAACATTCCACAAGTTAATTAGTGAATGTCCACTGATTTTCTAGTAATTTTTCACTGCTTCAATAAGTGAAAACTGTTCTTTGAAGACAATTGGAAAATAAGGTGAATATTCACTGATTCACTTGTGAGATGTTGGCACTCTTGAATGGAAATCAGATAATATTCACTAATTAAACAGTGACTATTTTCACTGATTCAAATAGTTGAAATTGCTTCATCCATCAGCATGAATCATTGAATATTCCCTAATTCAGATTTAGAGTGTACATATGTAAGATTCTAGCAAAATCACGTTCAAGTGTAAATATTACATTAGAAGGAAATAAGAACACACGCGAATGTTTACGGATGTTCCCAAGCTAAGACTTTTCTGAACTGCCTAGGCCGGCCTCCGTAGTGTAGTTAGTAAGGTGCCGCAACGGTCTGCGGTGCAAGAGGTCCTAGGTTCGAGTCCCGACTCGGCTATGTTTGTTGTATTGTCTCTTCACCTCACTTCACCCTCGTCGGCTCTTAAGACCTCGTTGTTAAAGGACTGTTAAACCCTCTCACCTCTTAACTGCATTGCAAAACATACTTCTGTTCTTACTAAATTGTTTTTGGAATCTAGTTTTTAAAAATATTCAACTCTGAAATTGTTTCTTATTAAACGGACCAAATAAGTTAAGACTTAAATTAAAAATAAAAAAACCGCGACTCACAGGATACTAAATTTAAAATCAATAAGACTAGTAGAATTTCTCACATTCACAAAAAGAAAAAGAAAAAAAGAAAAAGAAAAGAGCTGATGATCGGCGGTACAGATCTCCTTCAATCATAGCTAAAAATACTCTCGATCACGTCAGTTTTCAAACAAAAAACGCATAAAAATCGGTTCATTCGTTTATGAGCTACGATGCCACAGACAGGCACACCACCGCTCCTTTTGCGTCGGAGGATAAGGGCGTTGGACCCGTAAAAATTCAAAATTTTATATTTGTGCCAAACACTGTTCAACTCTTGCACTTCAGATAACATGTCATTTTCCCAAATAAAAAAAATTTAGGTCCCATAGTTTTTGCATAATCACTCATCAAAGTCTCAAAATGGCCATTGCGGTGTAGCCAAAATAAAAAAAAGGAATTAACGAATAAATTCAAAATTACAGGAACCGATAGTTAGTGTATCAATGCATTTTACGACATGGTTGACAAACGTTAGTTTTGAAAATTTCAGTAGTAGCCAAAAGTCAAAGTTATGCAAAAATTTACTCATTTTCGTCAATTTTTTTTTAAATACAAAAAGTTATCGCTTTGTGTTCAGAAAAGTGTCTTGAAGTAGCTCACATCATTAAGAATCAATATGAATTATCTTGTTTCTGTAAGTTAATTATTTTTTATTATTTTGGCTACACCGCAACTGCCATTTTGTGACTTTGATAGGTCATAATGCTAAAACTATGGGACCTAATTTTTTTTATTTGGGGAAATGACATGTTATCTGATGTGTAAAGTTGAACAGTGTTTGGCACAAATATAAAATTTTGAACTTTTACGGGTCCAACGTCCTTAAAACATTTTGTTAATACTCGAATACAGCAAAATTTTTATGTATATCTGCAATTACTTTATATTTCCAAATAGCTTGAGTCAATGAAATGTATTTGACAATCAATATTTTAAAAAAAATGTAATATAACTACAACCATTTTTAAAACAGGATGTTCAATTTATTTTGTTTTACATCGAACTCTAAGTAAATAAAACTTTATCACATGCTTTATTTTAGGTACTTCAAATATTTTTAGGCCGATTTATTGGCTCAGTAATTAAAGTTCTTGGCCGATGTTTCAAGAATCCCGCGTTTGATTCCCAGCCGGGGAGATGAAATTTGCCGTTACCTCTTCAGGTCAAATACTCGGTGCTGTGTTGGTCCCTTCACCTCCATCCCTGTGGAAGAAATTGTCGAACCACTGATCGCTCACCCTCACCTAATAACCCTATATGTTACCCCTGATGCCCTTAACTTCCAAATAAATGGTATTCGAGTAAGAAAAAAATATTTTTCAGAATATTACTTTACCCACTTAATAGTCAACTCAGTGCTCACAAATTACGGTAAGGTATTTGTGAAATTCAGGATATTTTCTGTCAGTAGATTATACATAAAATCGTTACATACTCATGAGGCGTATGCGATGGGCTAGAAGTTTCCTGCATTAGAAGGTCCATACACTGTAAGTAAGACGTTGTTTATACGTTACGTTTCGTACCTGCCTTCGCTTAACATTTGTCACACTAAATATTTCGCATACAATACAATGAGTGGCTGCACTGTCGCAGATTGTAGTCGAATTGTTGTTATTATTTAATACTGCTTGTGTGCTGAACGAGAGATGTTAAAATATTTCAAATACAGAAACAATGCTAATTAGTGTAAATTTAATTTACGTTGCAGCTAAACTCTTTAAGCATAAGGCACACTTTGTTGGGAAACGCTCCCATCATTACTTGCTAAGAAACAGTTAGTTAAAAGTTGAAATTAATGAAAGAAAAATATGTAGAACTTAATAGGTTATGTTATAGGTTAGTGCCCAGTATAACACTGAAACTTTTGATTTTTTTTTTTCAAGCAAATCTGTAGCGTCATCAAACGGAGCTTAATTTCTCTGCAAATCTGAACAGTTTTATAACTTCCTCAGTTTAATGTATGGAGCAACAGTTTAGTTTCAATTTAAACGTTCAATAAAGCCAAACCAGAGCCGATAGTTAGAAATATTATTGTGATCTTTGAATGATTTTGGAATGGAGTTGCATTATCAACTGATGGTTTTTGCTGGATGTACGCTATTGACAGTTTTCCATGTTGGTTTCTACTATATACCGTCAATATTCCTATTTCTGAATTATTTTTGTTGACTACAGCTAATATTTCTGGCTTCCTTAGTGTGTTTCTTGTTTTGTTTTGCTTCACTTCTTTCTCATTTTTTTTCGTGATTAGTCCGTTTATGTAACTTTGAGTTCTCTGCAACTCAGCAACATTCACTAGCAGCGTTGTTTATCCAGCAAAACACGTCAGTTTTTTGGCAGTTCGGAATAAAGTGAGCACACAAAAAAAAAAACCTGCTAAAGTTCTATTTTTAGCCAATTCGTATCTTTCCGCGCGTAACGGCTAACAACGGGAAATATCTTACCTCTTTGGACACGTCACTTGATGTTTGCGCGTCTCAGATATATTGTGCACAGGGGCGTCATTTCAGGTTTTTTCAGGGGGGGGGGGCAAGATTTTGTTTTCTGACGACAGTGACCTTGTTGCATCTTTTTTATTAATTAAGCATGTATAATTTAGATACTTTAATAATAAAACTGAAGGCAAATGCCCCCCCTGCCCTGTAGCCTCAAATGACGCCCCTGAGCAGTCAGTAGGAATCTATACAATTTAATAAAAATAAGTTAATTAATTATTTAAACATAGTTATGTCTATTTAGGTTGGTTTTGTTTCTGCATTGTTGCATTTAAATACTAAACACACGGAACTATGTTGCGTTACTTCGCTGCCAACCACACAAGCAGCAAGGGAACTATATGTAATGTTGAACTATATGCAGTAATGACTAGTGATATTTTCCAAAGGTTAAATTTCTACTGCTCACTTCATCCCGAATGACCTATAGAAATTATAGGCTTATTCTCAGTTATAAATCCCAGCTACACGACGGAGGCGAACCTGCGTCGCTCCCAGTAAACTATTCTTGGCGTTGACAGACTCAGTTAAGGGTTCGACTAATGTGAAATAGCAAGTCAACGAAGCATCAAATTAGTCGTAGCATGAAGCACTACATATAACTAATAAAGCCTCGGACGCTGTACTCGTCTGTAACGGTCCCGCCCGTATGTCGCTTTCACAATACTCCGGTAGCATAATAGCTCTCCTCACTTTAAGACGGCGCCGTGAAAAATACAGATATAAAAGTCGGTGGTTTGGTCACGTCCGATCCGTTCAAATGCCGCCTTTCTACAAGCTACGCCAGCGACCTATCAGCTTTCACCAAGGAGTAAAAAAATTAAGTTAAAAGAAAATTTACAGCAAAACGTTAATCAAAACTAAAAACAAAGGCGAAAATTCAGAATAAAAAATCAATAATTTGTTAATAATTGCATGGTTATTCTTAAAAACAAAAACAAAAAAAAAAAAAACTACCTGGCGATTTAATCAAATTACTAAAAATACTTAGTCTACAAATACACAAATACCAAGCCGCATCGAAGCATCAGTTTTAACGTTAAATTACTGCATATTAACCGGTTACCACGGCCACATTAAGAATTTATAAGACCATGCTTGTAACAATGTGCATTGGGGATGTTGAAATTACTTGTTTTCGACATAAACCATAAACCAGATCATCAATGTGGGATTTCTCTACAAAAACATTGCATTTATTTATTTACTAGCTGTGCCCGCGACTTTGTCCGCGTGGAATAGTGTCTTTGGGAAACATTTTTTAATTATTTAGGCTAATTATAGGCTACATATAATATATACATACATATGTATAATACTCAAATAAACAAAAACATATGCATGATTCACAAAAACATACAAAAATCTTATAAAAAACATTCCCATTATTATCCCCTATTCCCTATTATTATTATTTTACACCCTTGCGGGTGAAACTTTTACAAACTTCGAATGTCATATTTATTTATATCGAATCAACAGCTTAGTAAAAAATAAGTATCAAGCTTCTAGCTCTAAAAATGACGATAGTTCCATACAACTTTTCATCCCTCTTTTAACCCCTTGCAACCATTTTTCGCATTAAAAAGTAGCCATGTCTTTCCTCTGGCTGTAGACTATCTGTATACCAAATTTCATTTAAATCGGTTCAGTAGTTTTGGCGTGAAAGCGAGACAGACAGACAGAGTTACTTTTGCATTTATAATATTTCATAGGATTTGCTTCGATGAGCTCAGAGCTCGTTTCAGAAACAGTACAGTACCGTTTTTGCTTTAAGTAGGGCCGGGCGGATGGAAGAGGCGGGGAGGAGAAGGTTGTTTCACAAAGGAACATTTTGTGACCCTCTCATATTACATTCAGGCACAAAGGCAATATGTTCCACCGTATTGTAGTATTTCAGATTACAGAACACCTCGATAACCAAAGAACATGGGCATATTTGAATGTTGGCACACTAAACTTAAGCATGGACCTATAAGTACAAACTCTCATAATTAACAACAAAGTAATAAACATCGTTTCAACAATGAAACAGATGCGCTTTTTATTAATGTGTGCAAGACCCCAACGTCTGCTAAATACTTGAGTTCGTTTTATTTTCAATGCTAAGTCTCGTGACCACATTAGTAAACACTACACTGAGTTCTCGTGGCTAAAACTTAATGACAGACGTATTCTTCATTCCCACCTTACACAAAATACTGGTCACGAAGTCTCCGCAGTATGTATTTGAACGCTTTCGAACTCTTAGTTCATTCCACACGAAGAACACTCGTTCCAACTCTTAACAACAAACTGTCTATACCTATCCACAAGTCCTAACACATGTCAGGTTCATTCGTAGTAAATACCACTCGTTGCTGGAATGATTTGGAGCACAAGACAAGAAATATCCAATACTAAAAATTTGAATACAGCAGTTAATAAGTGCCTCAAGCAAAAATCTAACACAACGCAGCAGGACCACCAGTTGCTGAAGGCTGTTAGAATGAGTTTTGTGTAATTTGTTTTATTTTCTTACACAATGATTAGTTCTATATTGTATCTATAACAGTGTCGTAGCCAGTATTTGTGTTGGAGGGGGGGGGGGGTTCAAATGAGGAATTTTATAAAGGAACACCCGATCCCCACAGTCAAAGCTAAGGTCCATGGGTCCCCCCCTCCCCAAAAAATTTGGGTTTCAAGGTGCAAAATGGTGCTATTAGAGCAGTTTTAGTATCGAAAAACTGAATATACGAGTTGTAGTAATATTAAGTTTTTTTTTTTAAGATGAAAAATGTTTGAGTGAAGAATATTACTTATGATTGCTCTGAATACTCCCTAACAGATTTACTAGTTTAGTTATAGATAAATTCTAAATTACATGGTTTAATTTTTTTTTACATATTTCATGTGGGGGGGGGACCTCGTAAGCAGAGAGGGGTCTATGCCGTTGATCTGTAATGACTGTGAGTTGTTTTTCCTCCTTGGTTTAAATTTGTTCAGCCATTAATTACTTTTTTTTCGTAAAGTTTTTTGTACATATCTTAAAACAACATTTACTGTTTCCTATTCTTGTGTATCTGGTATCTGTAACTCAATAACCTAGTTATTGTTATTTTGTATGTAGTTTGTAATTTTGTATTTGTAAATGTACCAACTATGTAATAGTGGTTAAGTGCAAGAAAAGGCTGGTGCCGTAAATAAATAACATTTGAGAGGCATAATCATGCAAATTGCATGTTAGTTAAGTATCACCGGTCAGTAGGAGCACTGTACAGGTCGAGGGAGTACAAACCGAATCAATTGTACACTTGAGTTGCACTGAAACCTCCTGTTCCATTAGATGTCTTTGTAATTAGAAGGTGGTTCACGAATGGCCTACCCTAAAGCTAAACTGTTAATTTAAAATAATGTTGTAGTGTGCGCAGTAGCGTTAGTTTTTAAGGATCGATTGCAGAGTCATGTGAGGAAAATCTTGAGTTAAAGGTGAAACTAAGGAGACCTTGAGTAAAATCTGAAAATTTTTCGTTTGCGTTGCAGTCAGGAAATTGAGATATCACAGTTGAAGTGAAGTGTCACCACAATATTCGCAAAAAATAATAGTTTCTCTTCATGCAATGACTTGCGAAAGTAGCTAAAATGTATATATTTTTTTTCCATTTATGACATACAAATCTTACATGACGTTGATTTTATAATTTATATGGTGTTTCACACACTGTAATATTGAAAAAATGCTAAATAAAAATTATAAAAATAATTAAGTCGTTGATTTTGTTTAAAAATGGCATAGTAACCATTTTGTTTGAAAACAAAAGCACCATTGAAAACACGACTTTGCTTTCGTGTAAAAATGTACAGCGAATATAAATAATTCCGTAGATGCCAGTGAGGTCTTTCCTTTAGATACTCGATATGTTCCTCCTCTAAAATAACACCATTAAATTCAAAATAAGAATATCATTCTCCCCAACGTCGCATTCTAACCTAAATTTACGGCCGCCGCGATTGATTTGCAGCTTGAGAAAATATTCGGAAAGGTCTGACGACAATTTAAGAATTCCTGTTTTTCTTTATAAATCACTAACTTTTCGTCTCTGCAGTGAAAATGTCTCACATTTCACTCAGAAATGCCTTAGATTTTACTCAAAATGATTGTGCAATCGGCCCTAACTGTATCGAAACACTATTTTGTATAATTATCTCGTTTCGATGGCTACGCTGACTGGGTGTCATTACTAAAAAGGCCTTCTTTGGCAATAGAGATTTTGGTAAGCTATAATTTATTTTTGTACATGAGCAAATATTTTAATTTGAAACTTGTTCCTAAAGAATTGTTTGTAACATTTACAGGAAATAGCTCACAGATGTACAAAATTTTTTTGAATATTTGGTTGTAAATTTTATACAATAATTATTGAAGTACCGCAAAGAAATTTGTGTGGTAAAAAACTAAAAAGTGAATGTTTGTGGACGTACAAAAAATGTAGAAATATGTGAAAGCGTGCCGACGTTGACTTTACTTTGCTTGTGGTTTATAACCAGCCAGGTCTGCAGATTCTCAGAACTGTATACTCCTAATGAATGTACACTCCTACACTCCTAATGAATGTACCGTTTACCGTGAACCGAACAAACATCGATTTTTGTGGGTGCACCGCAAACTTTGCACCTACGTTGCACTTGGTTGCACTGTAGAGGAATTCAATTCGCATGCAAAGAAGCGTTAGTGATAGGTACAAAATGGTTGAAAATATGCGTGCACCGACTACTTCGGTACAGGTACGTTTTCTTTCCTCGCGCATGCGCAGCTAAAAAAAAAAAAAAAAAAAAAGGGGGGGGGGTTTATTCAGATCAAACTCTGACTGGAGGGGCAAGTGAGGATCCGTTTTACATGCTCTGAACCTGTGCTGCGTCGGTGCAAATAACAGGTAGTGATATTTAATCGGGACCCCGATAACCATGGCTAGGGACAGAAATTTTTGATGAAAAGATTTTTGCCCCACTTTGTTCCAGTGTCTTACGTGCACACCTGTAGCTCAACTTCATGGCTATTGACAGAGTGTTTTTGTGCAGAGTTGTTATTCATTTGACTGTACCAATCAGTACACGGATAACTGCCACACATCACGTCTGTGATTTGCGGGTTTAACCTCCAGACGCTGGGTGTTACGGCATCCAATCACTTACCACAAAGCAGAGATGCAAGTGCGCACGTAAGGCACTAAAACATAGTGATGCAAAAATCTTTTCGCGAAATTTCCTGTCTTTAACCATGGCAGATTAACTGGCAGCAGAACACTTTGTGAACATTCTCTTGTAAGTGGTATGTCGCTGTAAGTTTAAAAATCCGGCACGAATGTTACAAGGTTTACAGACCTTTCAAAATGGCTAAAAACTGTCTTTTCAGGCTATGGTCTTTTCGTGGATATACAAATGCAACAAGCGTTAAGTAGGTTAGTTAGAAAAATAATGTTGGAAAATCTCTACAACGCATTTTAAGCACCGGTAAGGCATTTCTTCAGTCCTGTAACACTTTTTCTGAATATTTTCTTAGAAAGTTAGCAAAAACAAGCAGCTGCATGCTTCCTTGGTTTACCTGCAACTTCAAATGTCTGAAATCTACAGACGTTATGGTAATTTCATGCTATCATCTACGTGTCCCGAATAACCAATATTACCACTTCCACTCCATCATTTGAAACAGCACACTCTGACGTCACTTCCGTACGCGATTGTGCGAGTCTGAATATTCTAGGTATATTTGGAACACAGCCGTGTTCGTGCGTAACGTTCCCTTTGTTCTAGCTGAAGTGTTGCTAGGCTCCACATAGACTGATGTTTGTTGTGTCTTAGTGAAGAAGTAGGGAAAACTATTGTTTGTTTTCCTGGTTGCTGCAATGGTGTGCTCGCAAGAGACTTTCTACCGGCCTCTGTCACAGTACTGTCGACTTCCAGATGGCTAGTTCTGCTCATCTTCAGGGCTTGTCTGGTAAAGTAACTGATTTCACAATCAACTCAGAAATGTGGTCTGCAGAAACTGTCTTTACAAATCGAGATGATTTCGGCGCTATAGGTAAACCTTCTTGAGAGAACCACGCATCTCCCATTGGGCAAACCATATCTTGTACTTCCGATAAAGCTATACACCAAAAATTGTGGGACTTGTCAAAATATTATTAACGTCCGAGGATTTCTTTGATTGCAGTTGCTAGCACGGCCGTAGAAGAACAGGTCTGGACACTCGCCTGGAAACTTGACCCCCTTGTTGTTTGGCTGCAGTTCACCAAGCTACCGATAATGCTATACATTTTTGGCGCTGTAATCCGGGCGGTCGAGCTCAAACTCCGCCCACTTCCCTCACACTAAGATAAACAATTTATCAAAACGTATTTTTTTTTATCAATTTATGAAATACCGTAAAATGGGGTGAATGGGAACAGTGTGGTGAATAGGAACAAAAATGACAAAAAGTGTAATTGATTCCCAGGTTTTGCTGTTTGCTCAATTACACGTATTTCCGATTCTATGAATATCAAAGAAGAGAATTTTCAGTTTTGTTAGTTGGCAGCTATATTAATTGGTATTTGTTTATAGTTTAAATTGTATGTGTACATTTATGGGGATTTTGATGTACCGGAAAACTTTGAGTGCAAGTTTAAACGAGGTAATATTAACGTTGCAAATCTAGTTTGAGTTATTTATGGTGTTCATGTTGCACAATTTGCAATAGTAACACATTTTGGAAAGACATATTTACGAACTTTACAGGGTAATTTTTGTTGATTTGACAACATAACCATCAAAGTGGGGTGAATGGGAACAGCTGCTCGACCATGCCAAGAATATATATTCCTCGTTCACAGGCTGGCAATAAAAAGACATACAACAAAAAAAAAAAAAACTCTTGAAAATGCTGTAGTCCAAATCAGAAAAGGTATGTCTTACTGGAAAGCCTCCTTAAAATTTGGCGTTCCTACCACAGTGTTACGCAGACATGTAAAATGTGAGGTTAAACAACAGGGTGGCTAATGTGCTTTACCAGAAGAATTGGAAATTGAGTCGGTGAATAGGATTATTACTTGTGCAGATTGGAGTTACCCACTAAGTGAATTTGATGTTCGCTGTTTCGTGTAACAGCATCTGGACAGGTGTGGAAGAACAGTTTAAAAATTCCGAAATACTTTACCTGGCACAGACTGGGCTTAACATTTCATGAAAACGCACAAGGAAAAAATTGCTTCCAGAGTTGCTCAAAATATCAAAGGGAACAGAGCCACAGTTAGGAGTGATGATATTGTCAAATATTTTGGCAATCTGGGGAATACCATTGCAGACGTACCTCCACATCTAATTGTGAATTATGATGAAACAAACCTATGTTACGACCCAAGGAAAAAAAAAATATTGTGTCGTAGAGGTTGAAAATACCCATAAAGAGTTATGAACTCTTCTAAATCGTCAACATCGGTTGTTTTTGCGGGAACTGCAGATTGAACAATACTTCCACCATATGCCATTTATAAAGCTCAGCATTTATATGACACTTGAACAAACGGTGGTCCAAAAGGAACCAGATATAATAGGACTCAATCTGGTTGGATGGATGCAGCAACCTTTCTGGACTGGATTGTGACTATTTGTATTCCGTATTTCAGGCAATTTAATGGAAATAAAGTTCTTATAGGGGATAATCTGTCGTCTCATTTGAGTGTCAAAATATGTAAAAGTTATATGAGACAGACTTGTTCCATGTCCTTGAGCACTAGCTCGATTAGAGATCTAAAGAATATAAATAATAAATACGATAAAAATCAAGTGAAAAATTACCCGTTAAAGGCGCGGTCTACCGCAATTTTCATCGCCATTTTTTATTTTTTATATGTACCGGATATTTTTTTCTTATTTTAGACACAAAATGTGACTAAATTTGGCTCTTATGAAAATTTTTATTGCTCATAGTTTTCGCGTAATGGCTTGATAAAGTCATATTTTGCATGTTTCAATTTTAACGACTACACTAAAACCAACTGATATACCAAACTCAAAAAAATCACAGTGCATATTAAAAAATTATTGAATTTTTAAAATTTTTATTTTCAGTTTCAGCATTTTTTAAATTCAAATAATTGTTATTCTTTAATGTTATGGGCATGTCATTGTAGCCTGCAATGTCTTTATCCAGTGTGATTTTTTTGAGTTTGGTATATCAGTTTGTTTTAGTGTAGTTGTTAAAACGAAAACATGCAAAATATGACTTTTAAGAAACCATAACGCGCAAACTATGAGAGATAAAAAAAATTTCATTAGTGCAAAATTTAGTCACATTTTGTGTCCAAAATAAGAAAAAAATATCTGGTACATATCAAAAATAAAAAAATGGTGATGAAAATTGCGGTAGACCGCGCCCTTAAATAGTGTTCTAAAGTAGACAGTAACGTAGACCCATTTCGAGACTTTTCGGAAATAAAATAACTCGGATAAGGTTCTCCGATATCGTTTTCCTTTATAACATTGATCTGCAACTCTGTTCTTGTTTACTCGTCAGGGAGCATGTATCAAAACAGTACTAACTCCCATATTTTCGCCGAAGACGCCGAAGTCGGTTAATACATCCCAAATATCAACGTTAGAACACACAGCTTTGCACATGTTTTTTAAGGCATCATCTTTTCATAATATAATTAAGTAATTGCATTGAACTTGTCTACATAATACTAAATAAAACTTTGTTTATGCCATGTCTTAGTACAGATGCATTTATTTCAATTCGTTACCATTTGTTCGTAACATTTATTTCTCGTTGTATAACTCGCCAGACGGAGGAGGGAAACTTTGACAATCTTCGGTTAAGGATACGTTTTCACCAGTTACGGAGACCTGATACTCGCTGGTCATTTGGTCATTTCATAGACAAAGGAGGGCCATTTAGCGTCTCGCTGAGATCGCCAGCGGAGGAGTACCAACTCCTGACCAGAGTCTTCCTCCCCCTTCTATTTCCCTTGTGAAAGCGTTGACGTGCCAGAGAGAAGGGGAAGAGAAGGGGGGAGGCGTAGAACAGGAGCTTCGATCATGTTGCCAAAGAGCAGTGGTGACGGTTATCACGCCCCAGCGGCGTCATGCCCGCGGCAGTCAGCTATTGGCACACACCCGCGATCATGTAGCTGCGCCTCCCCCCTTCCCTTCACCTTATTAGACCACCCACCACCCTGTTACACTTTGCCACTCTCCTATCCGCAGTCCGCAGTGTGGTGCTCGGACACAGTACGGCTAAAGTCTATTCACGGTAACAAGGGCACTTAACCCATTCCCTGTTTTTTTTAAATATTGTTTCAGACACAAAATGTGACTAAATTTTTCTCTTATAAAATTTTTTATCGCGCATAGTTTTTTTTTTTTTGCGTAATGGCTCGTTAAAGGCAAAATTTGCATGTTTCCGTTTTAAGGACGACACTAAAACCAACTCACTTGCCAAACTAAAAAAAAAATTTAAATATCGAATTTTTTAAATTTTTATTTTATATTTCAACATTTCCATTTAAACACGAAAAATTTTATTCTTTGTTTTTATATACGTGACATTGTAGTCTGCGACGTCTTTGTCCACTGTGATTTTTTTCAGTTTGATATGTCATTTACTTTTAGTGCAGTCCTTAAAACGGGAACATGCAAATTTTGACTTTAACAAGCCATTACGCGAAAACTATGAAAATTGCTGTATATCGCGCTCTTAAGCATTTAACATTTTTTAAAGAAGATTAACAGGAGATTTAACATGTTAAGTGTTTTCACTATGCTCTGTTAGGGCTAACATCAGCCTAGAGATGGACCGTTAAACTTCTTAACATTAGTTCAAAACTCACAATGACTGACAATTGGTGAAATTCACATCTGTTGCACCTCGATCATCTTAATGTTAAGGAAAAGAGATTGATTACTTGCTGTCTGAAATAAGAGCCAAAGTTAAATTATGTCACAAACAGGAACAGACTTCTCCCTCCTCCCTCTCTCCTATGCAGCAGTTACTAGTTGCAATGCAGTTTTATGCTACGGAGGTCTTCCAATTAGCTGTGAGAGAGATTTAGAGAGATTTCTGGTGTATGAAAAGCTACAGTACACACAACACTTCATAAGGTTTCGTATGCAGTAGTAGAAAAAAAAGACCAAGATATTTGGTGCTTTCCTGAGGCTGTTGAAGACTGTGCTAGAGTAATGGAATATTTTGAAATTACATATTTTCAAGGCGTATTGAGTGTAATGAGTGTACACTTTTAGAAAAGCAATCGTCCGGCGGTGCTAGAGCAGAAATATATTTAAAACTAGAAAAAGGACATTTCTCCATCAATGTGCAAGTAATCCGGGATACTTTAACTTTTGATAGAGGACAGCGTTTGTTCCTGGTCGAATTCCATTAATGATAGTATCACAGTTAGTAATGGTTGAGTAAGAACCTTGTTTCAAATTTAGAATACGAACAACCTTTATTAGCTCCATTAATACCGAAGCTTATTTTATTAAGTTTATAGCAATAAAATTACTACGCATATCAAAATTATATTAACATGTTTCTGTAAGATCAAATATAACAAACGGTTACATTATGAACGTGATAAAAATTTTTTAGTAAAATTTGTATAGTCGACCAATACTTACACCTGACTTAACGACTGTGTCTTTAATAAATCGCAAAGATATTGTTATATTTATACAACTCTTATTGATACAATAATAGTAAGATTAGCCTTAATTTAACTAGGGTTAATACGGGTCACATACATGCACGTGAACGACCAAAATCAGCCCGCCCGAGATTTTATACAGGTTGTTGCTTTAATATGCCACACGCCCTCTGGAAACACCTTCACTCCAGTGGCTTATCCATAATGTGTTAATACACAGGATGACGTAAAATTTCATGTTAATATTTTGGAGTAGCAATCCTCATATCTAGAGGAACAAAAATATTGTATGAATATAGTTGCGAAATTGCACTACTTCTGCACTAGAGTTCACAGTACATGATGTAAGTGCATAGCTTGCGTGCTGATTCGTGCTGCTGTGCAGGTGTTATCAACAACTAGGCCTACATATCAAACAAGTCGTATTTAACATGGTTGTAAGCATTGTTCGATGTAGTATTCGTAGAGACACTGGAAAATAGCGCAAATGTTTAAGATAGTCTCCAATAAACTGTATTATATTAACCGTGACACACGTGAACATTTTTGGGACAAATCATACTCGCTGTGTGTCCAAGCTGTGCAGTTATAACTGGGCCTGTTTTAGAGAGAAAAAAATGCTACAAATAAACGATAGGCAATGTTCAGTGTTATATACATCACGTTGGAGCCTAGCAAACAGTCAACTATTCCCGCGATTTTCCAGTGTCTCTAAGTATTCGGCAATAACTAGAGATGGTCAAATTTCGCGAATTCAATTACCTGCATGTTAGAATTAAATATCCTGTGCATACTCAAGCCCTGTCTATTCGTTCATTGTCTGCTGTTACGCTGAATAGCAGCTACTGGACAAATGGTCGAGGTGTCTTAAGTATGCATAGGATATTTGATTCTAACATGCAGGTAATTGAATTCGCGAAATTTGACCATCTCTAGCAATAACATAATCCATTCCCCGAGCCGTAAGTCACATGTGCTACAGTAATGTTGGTGTTCGGATATATATATATATATATATATATATATATATATATATATATATATATATATATATATATATATATATAATTTTTGTCCCTGTATATCTGAGGATTCTTCCACGAAAATATTGACATGCAGATACGCGATTTTGCAACCTCCTGTAGATTGTTCACGCTGAAGTGAACACTTTGTGAAGAATGTTATACTCATCATAACGTATACTAATATTTATATATGCATACATATTTTAACTATTGAATACGTGATTAGCGTCTAACGAGTATCACTAGACTCTTTAGGTAAAGTGAACAGCTTTGAAACCCTTATAATTTTACTACAGAAAATTTGTATCATTTCGCCACTATTTAATACAAGCATAGCAATGTAAGAAATGAACACATTGCATAATTACACCATGCTAAGAAGCTAACATCTAGGGCTTTATAATAAATATAATATTATCATTATTATTATTATTGACTATACAATCCTCTATCGTGAACAGCTTATACTTAGCAACACGATAGAGAAATGAAGTTTTTATACAAAACTAAAATTATTATCTTGGTACAAACAAAAATTAACATTTCTGTAATAAATCGTGAAAGCCCGTCCACGGGTGATTTGAATGGAAATCCCCAAGCCGAGGTGGTATTCTCTGTTGCGTATAACTTCAATAAAAAGTAAAATTGGACTGCTAATTATTTGCAGTAACTTAACTGTTAATGCTAGGTTTCAGTCGCCATACTGAATTTTATTATTTTTCGCTATCTTGGAATTCTAAGAAGAAAAGTGTAAAATATGCTATTATACTTCAAATTATATTCACACTTCGCTACAGTACAGACCTTGTGATTCAGCTGTTAACATATAATTACTCCGCAATGTGTGTGGCAAATTTTTATGTATTCACAATTTGCCCGACAAATTGCTTCCTAACTGTACATTACTAGGTATTGTAGCTCAAGGTAAATAGAATTTGCGGTATAATCACCGATTTAACATTTTTCTTCTAAGAATTCCAAAAAAAGCGAAAATAATAAGACTCAAATTGGCGAATGAAATCGAGCCTTAATATTTTGTAGTATGTCAAATTGAAAGATACAATTTGCTGTTCAAATGGGGAATTGGACTTCTTGGGTTAAGTTTTAGAACTAAAAATCTCTTATTACAAAATATTAAAAGTTGTTGCCCGTTAAGTAGTTGCCAAACGTTAGGAAATAAAGTATGACATTTTCACTTGTTTTGGAGCATCCAATATTCAATTTCCTCTGCTACCTGGTACGGAAGAAAGACGCTGACACCGACAGCTGTTACTGCACGTGTTGGGGACGGAAACCTATGCTTTCTGTGAGTTCCCCTTCACCGCACCCCTGTTCTTCGATCATAACACTGAGATAAGCAGTTCCCCTGCCAGCTGCAAGTATATACCATGTTCAGGGGTGTACACGCATCACAGGAAGCTTGCAGATGTTCCTGTATTGCAAGAAATAAATCTCTGCCATAAGACTAGGCGTTGCACGACTTATACACTGCAAATCTCACACGCAAAAACTAGAAATAAAAGTAGGTTGCAGGAAACTCTTGAGAATCTTAGAGACAAAACATCGACTTACACTGTTTGCCGAAACATATTTTGTGTAATGGTTTCGAGCGTTAACTAGACAAATGTTAATGTTAATTTATAATACTACGCAATATTTATAAAATTACGAAATGTTACATAAATGATGAAAACAAAGTGAGACCTATAAAGTTAACAAATATTTTATATCATGTATTAAACGTATATATATAATATATATATATATATATATATATATATATATATATAGATCACGCTATATTTATAGAATTACGAAGTGTAACATAAATGAAGGTGTCAAGTTTCTTGTACCTTTCACGCCAACCTCTAAGTTTACGAAAATCTGTAAACCGTGTCGTAAGGTGGTTGGAGAAATATGCAACCTACCCTTACCTGAAGAGATCCAAAAATATCGAAACACGAGTACTTTATCCCATCTTCTTGCAGCTCTTATATTATTTCATTTCAACTGAGATTGGGTTATTTCCCTTCTTCTACTCTTGATATAATTCCCAACGTGCTCATTACAAGAAGCACCGACCGCAATGGTGTGTAGGTAAACTCGCTCGCCTTCCACCACTGCGATCATGGTTCGATTCTCGGTAGGTCCACTCCTGACTTTCTTTAGAGTGCTTGGTAGATAAATTAACTCTAAAAACCTCAATTGATTTCTACGCTTTTTTTCGAAGCCAATGTGGATAAAATACTCAATGACAATCCTAGATAATGGTATTTTTCAACTTTAAGAGTAAATATTTATCCAGAATTACTATTTCGATAAGCGTGATCTCTTGCGCCACAGTTAAATGCTCGAGGTTCCGGCGTCAGAGGTTGTGCCTCAGAAGTTCGTAACACTGGAAACTATTTTGTTTACTTCGTTGGCTAACACTATTGTCTAGGATTGCTATTGTATAATTTTCTCAAATTGGCTTCAAGAAACCTACAGTTATAAATTAATGCATTTAGCGTTGAAATATGTACCACGCCTTTTTAAGTGGTAAACGTAGCAGACGTTACTATTGGCCTGCGGATCTTCTCAGGGTATTTCAGTTTCGTCGATGACACCTCAAGTTGGCTACAATTCTCCCCTCTCTAATACCAATGTCAGAACACGTATCATGAATGATAGAGAGAGAGAGAGAGAGAGAGAGAGAGAGAGGCGCTTTAGAGTTAAAATGTTCATAAAATAATTGTCGTTATTATATTTAGCTTTTCAACTTACTAAATAAAATGTAGCATGCGGTAGTATATATGCATAATTTCATTTCGTTGTAACTTGTATTTTAGGCGTCGGAGGGAGACCTTGGGTTCGAATCCTTGCTCGAGCATGGCTGTCGTGTCGTCTTGTCACCTCACTTCACACTTTTAGGCTCATAAAACCACGCTGTTACAGAGCCGTAAAACCCTCTCACCTCACTTGCTTATGAAAATTCACTCTCTGGTGTAGGGTAAGTTATCTTAGTCACGTGACCAGGTTTTGTCGATTACCAGGATTTGATAACCCTTGCAACGTTATTCAAAGTTTTCAAATTATGGAAATAAAAATAGTCTACATATTTTTCACACGATAAATATTTTATTAAATTCTTCATCGACAGTGCATTATTTACATGCATCATGTTTACACTCAATTGTAATATTAGTTTAAGTTGTTAACGAGAGGCCATCAGTTGACATTTAGAACACGGATAGAACTTACCTGGGATAATATTTCAAACAAAAAAAAAACGTGAAATTTTGGTTGACTCTCGCGTTTTCATAAGCACCTCTGGAACAGTGTTTATGTCCAGGCGGCTTGCACAACATGGGACCGACGAACTGATCAGGTTGTCTTTTTTGTAGCTGTTCCTAGCTTGAAGAGCATTATAGCCAGGTGTGTACTTCACACCAGTTGCGTGTCCCCCAGGCAGACGTCACGTCCGCCTGTCAGTTGAGAAAGAGTGAGAAATTATGGAGGGGGGCGAGTGGGGTGACATCACGGTGATGTCAATGGCGAAGGGGGAAATAGACTCGAGAGAACTACTTTGCTCGTGCAGACTGTGCATGTTTCTCGTATTACTAAGAATCGTGCCGGACGATGTTGTTGGTCGGCAGGTTTTCTCGGGAATCTCCCGTTTCCCCCGCCCTTTCATTCCGGTGCTGCTTCATTCTTACACTCCCTGGACAACATTCAAACTGTTGTAGGGTGATAGTGTTTGAACTTCAGTACTGGAAATATGTTAGCTGTTTTAACAGTGATCTTATATTCTATACGTTGGACACTTCTAGCGGAAACTACACATGCCTGCTCTGTGTCGGTAAGCTAGTGAACTCGGTCTACAGTAACTGCCCAATTCTGTGAAGCCCTCGAAGTAGTTTATCACGATATTAAGGTATATCGCGATATATGGTCGGTTTACCGTATAATTCTTAGACGGAAATAGTAATTGTGTTTGTGATACATCATTTTCTGTTGGTTTCATGCGGTCCTAAATATCCAGGAAACAAAATAAATATCGGAAGTAACGTAAGTAATAAAATAAATAAATCAACTTAGCATACACAGACAAGAAAAGTTGAGCAAATACTTGTTAGGAAAACTAAACAGCCGAGTTTCACCTTACTGACTTTTCCTTGGCGCTATGTACGTTTACAAACTACGGTACTATTGCAACGCACTTATTCGCTAATCATCTTCCCAAATGTTAGAAATTATTACGTAATGAATTTAACCCATGTTACAGTGAGTTTTGCCGTAATTTAGAGGTCCGAGTGATTTATTAATGTTATAAACGTCATAGGGATAACTGTAAATAAATTGTACTTTCTTTGGAGATGTGAGGGGAAATATTAACGACATTTACGCCAGCTCGGTATGTTGCATTGTTTGTCAAATGCGTCATAGAATAACTCGAAGTTGATAATCCGTAGTTTTGCAAGACTTGTCTGCAACAGCCCATACCGCAAGAACATAGATAACGGACATTCAATAGCGCTTGGGTGACCACGTAAGCTGACGGTTCGGTGACATCGCTTGGACCTCAATTCACCTGACATGTTGTCGTGTGACTTATCCTTGTGGTGTCGCCTTAACGTAAAAGTTCTCAGAATTCGGCCAACAAGAGTCGCGGAGTTGTAAACCATAATTTAAGACGAATTCGCGAATTTTGCCCAAGGTTTTAGCAAAGTGAAGTGCAACATGATCCGCGTTCTTTTCGAGGAATACGTACAAAAAAACTTGCACAATATTAACAACACTGTTTTCAAGAAGAGCAAAAAGGAGAGGTCTCACCACGGTTGTTGAATTTTCCCTTTTCCCAAATTACTAAAAATTTCTTGTTACCTATAGCACTTTAACGTTTGATAAATTACTGCAGCTTTAGTCACCATTATTTGTTGTGTCCATTTCATGGCGAGGTTAAAACAGCGAGCATTTATATATGATTAAAAATAATATCTGTACTAACTACGTCTAAAATATGTCAGCTGAAATAGATGAATGAGTTTACCGCAAGGTAGCGTAATTTATCAAAGCGGCATGACAATGTGTTAATGACGTAAGTGATCCTATACAACTAAAATAGGCAAAAAAAAAACAGTAATTTCAACATTGCTTGTAATGCTCCATCTTACTGGCACGAAGAGTACTTTGTGTTTACAACAATAAATGTTTACGAACGTTTGTTAAAAATTTCCTGGTATGTTCATTGTCTATTAAGGGCGCCACCCACCTGCGCGTTACAGACTATAGAACCGACGGAGCTATACGGGCGACTTTGAAACGCGTATCAGATACCACATCGCCACAACGAGGCAACGCTGAAATAGCGTGCAAGATTCCCGCTGATACATTTTTACTGTGAGATTTTAAGCGGTGATCATATAGTTATATCAGTGGAAAGCCTGTAGCAAAGTTCAGTGCACGTTTCTTCGTGAATATTACGTACATCTGGTTAGTACATTTTGAAGTACGACAGCCTGAAAAGGCAGTTTTCAGTATGTTGCAGGGCCTAGAAACGGTGTCTTTAAGGGTGCTCGATACGGTATGCTAAACAGTGAGAAACATGTGTACTGTTATTGATCATTATTCAGAAAAAAAATTAAGTTAAAGTATATCGTTTTCGGAAGTATGTGACGTAAAGTCGTATAATTGTCTAAGACATTTAATATATATAAAAAACTTTTAACTTTTTAAAGAAAAAAATCTGGAAAATAAGCCTTTTTTTAATGATTTAGTTTATTACAGTGGAGTAATGGAGTACGAATAACACATAAAGCCATGTCTTTGTACCTTACCATGCTCTATAGTATGTTGCAATCGGAACATTTCTGGAATAATTATAATCCTGTAAAAACATTAATTAAAATTAAATAATCTCAATTTTTTACCCGACGAAAACAGGACATCTACTTGTGGAGATATGTTGCTTCTATCCCCAGTACCTCCAGTGAACGCGGAGCAGTTATGAGAGGATAAGGAAGTG
>PNEQ01057219.1:0-40946 GCA_003012365.1 Medauroidea extradentata
CGGAACTGTACACTCTTGATGAACGCGCCGTAGACCAACGAGCATGAAATATTTGCCGGCTACTAGATGTGTTGTGACCACTCAGTAGTAAGGGGCACCTGCACATCAGCGTGTCAGTGGCTGTAGAGTCAACCAGCGCACAACCCTGTACAGCTCTTGGCAACTGCAGCCCTACCTGGCAACAACCCACGAGCCGCCACTGAATGCATTCAAGTAAGAAGAACGTTTGACTATTAAGGTGTAGGGCTTGCTATGATTTAGACTTTGTTAAAGAATAAACGCAAAATCTTTCCATGTATTAGATGTCCAGTAGAAAAGTGATATCAATAAATGTTGTTTGCTTAAACGTGTTAATATTGAGCTATGAAATTCTAAATACAACTAGGCCAGAGATGAGAAATAAGTTTTATAACGATGATGTGCCCATATAAGTTATTTAGGGTGTATTGTTTTCCCGCACAGGTTGAGGCAAGTGTGGTATACATCCTATTAGGGCATATCCCACAAGGTAACGATTATCACATAAACATTTCGTTGTGATCCTTGATTCGAAACGCTGTAGCATGGTACTTCTCGTTGTAACATTGTAACTTTGACACCACCACCTTGCTGACTATACCAAAATCACAAACGTTTCGTTAGTAATGAGATTAGAAAAAATTTTCATTATCCTTAGTCATGCTTAGAGAAGGTGATTTATCGCGGGAAAAGTTGACTGTTTGCTAGGCTTCATTGTAATGTATTCATTTCTGACACTTTTATTTCATTACTGGCGAGTTCTTATTTGACTGGGCCATGACAAAACCTGGTGCACTACTTCTGGACGTCTGTGATTCGTCTTTAAACAACTAGACTGTGCCACATAACCGTCGGCCAACAATACACGGCGCAGGACGATACATTGATTTGCAGAATACGCTGGCAGAAAACATTCTCGTGATAAATCACCTTCTCTAGTCATGCTATAAATAATCATTCGCCTACACCATGGCCGTCTAAAGTATACTTTATCCGTTCTAAAGTTGCAGCTAATTCATTCAAGTGATTCACAACAAAATTTTTTGCCCAGCATAAAAGAATTGCATTTGAAATATTGATAAAAACAAAGAAACTGTCACGGCACAATCACAATGTGAGGAATCAAGATAAAATTCAATTGCTTTGATTTATTTCGTTAGTAATTTTTAAATCTGCTGTATCCTTAGAGTGGACAGAGTATGGTAGGTCGGAATGTTAAATGCGGCAACATTGCATCGGGGGCCTGCTGCCTGTCACTATTGGTTTGATGGCGTGTACACGTCTACACAGACAATGGCAGCCAATTAGCGACCAACAGCAAACCCCTCGTGCAGGGTTGCCACATTTAACACTCAGAACTTCTAAGGACGGTCATGCTACCCACCGAATTCGTTTGGAGGTCGAAACTAATAATGCTTCCCGCAGGCAAAGTATCCGTTATTTTTAATTTGCACTATATATTGAATATTTAGCAGTAAACATTATAAGTGCACATAACAAACTAGAGTTAAGTCTAACACCAGAAAATAACGTGAATCACCACTTCCCAGTGAACGGAGCCGATGGCCGAATGGTCAGACCATTCGCTTCCTACCAAGGCGATCCGGGTTCGATTCTCGGTCCGGTCGGTCCCCGGATTTTAGCATGTGGGAATCTTGCCGAACGATGCCGTTGGCCGGCGGGTTTTCTCGGGGATCTCCCATTCCCCCTGTCCCTTCATTCCGACGCCGCTCCATACTGATAATATGTAACCCCTCACCAGCGTTAAAGGCCTCGATGTTAAGAGGGCGTGGTACATAATTCAACGCTAAAAGCATTAATCTATAACTGTACGTTTGTTGAAGCCAATTTGCTACAGTTAAACAATAGCAATCCTAGACAATAGTTTTAGCCAACGTTTTAAATAAAATTGTTTCCAGTGTTACGAACTTCTGAGGCACAATCTCTGACGCCGGAATCTCGTGCATTTAACTGCGGCGCAAGAGATCACGCGTAACGAATTAGTAATTCTGGATAAATATTTGTTCATAAAGTTGGCTAATACCATTATCTAGGATTGTCATTGAGTATTTTATCCATATTGGCTTCGAAAAAAAAGCATAGAAATCAATTGATGTTTTCAGCGTTTGTTTATATAAGCGCTGACCAAAATCGCTCTCACTCCTCCATATTGCGGGCTGCCTACGGACAGGAGGGGAGCGGTGTTTGGCGGGAAGCGGTTTGCTGGCTGGCCAGGGGCAGCCGTGGCTCACGTGTGGACACAGTTTTCAATAAGGGTTTTTGTTTCCATTAGCGAGGCTCGTGACCGTCGTTTGTCAGGGCGTAATGGCCGGAGCCTGGCGTCACGTGTGCGCGGGAATACACCTCACAGCATCCCACAGGATCAGTGCTAGCACGTGCCAATAGCACACAACACACACACACCTATATTTAGCAGGCATCGGACCTGCATGACATTTGCTAAGGTGGCCAGTAAAATCAGTAATCTCAGTAAGGTGGCCAGCTCGGTTAAGGGCTTGTTCCCGAGTTTTTTTTCAGACTGGTGCCAATAACTCAAATATTTTTTTTAACAAAAAGTTTTGAAAAAAATTAAGTCAATGTGCAATCACATGATGCACAACACTGTGGACGCGTTTTTTTTTTAATAAAGTATCATTCGCCAGCAAAAAAATAATTGCCTTCATTTTTCCTTATTTTCATGACGAAAAACGTGGTATTTTGGGTAATGAAATCTAAAAAACCGTTCAGTATAATTCTACAAAAAAATTCAGCTACAAATTATAACATATAAGTGTCAAAACTGTGCAGCGAAATTTTGTTATGAGTATTAGGTAGCAATAAAAAAAATATTTTCGAAATCACTGCAAAACTCCGTAACAAGGCCTTAACGTTCTTTGCGAGTTAGAGGCCTAGAGAGGCTGAGATGGTAAGGACGATATAGTGAGCACATCACGCCTCACTCTAGCCTCTAGGTGCAAGTCACTGGACTAGAGTGCAATCTTCTCGCCAACAGCTCGCCTGTATGAGACCTTCAGTGGAAACCCTAATCATTTTATGACATACAGGATGTTGCAAAATTCCAGGTCAATATTCTAGGGAAACAATACTCACGTGTAGAGGAACAAAAAGTGTTATATGAACATAGGTCCAAAAACGCACCGTTTCTGCGCTACAGTTGGCAATACGTGACGTATGGTTAATAGCGCGCGGGCAGGATCATGTTGTTGTGGGGCATCATTACAGCAGTACATAACATGTTACTATGCCACACACTACGCCACTAACACACAGGCAGTAGGAACAACTGTGACACAGCAACATGATCCTGCCAGCGCGCTATCAACCATACGTCACGTATTGCCAACTGTATCGCAGAAACGGTGCGTTTTTGGACCTATGCTCATATAACACTTTTTGTTCCTCTACACGTGAGGACTGTTTCCCTAGTGTATTGACATGGAATTTTGCAACACTCTGTAATATTCATAATAATAGTGAATTTTACTTGCATATACTTTTTTAAAATATCCTGTGGTAAAAGATACCTACCAAAAAATGTTTACGGCCGCTATAACATATGCTTTAATGAGTATTCGTAAACTTGGAACGGATAAACGCAAGTGTAACGTACTCTAAATGTTATTCCTAAACAGACATCACTCACGTGGTTGAGCAATTTTTCTAATAATCTGGTAACGCCCGAAGATCTGCACAGCTCTGAGGCCTGGGTAGACGGCCACCTTAAGACTACGGGTTCCTATGCTATCTCTTATCACTAGTATCGTTTTTAAAACTCTAAAAGGAAGTGGATATGGTTATAAACTGTCACTTATACGTGTTGGAAAGAGTTGTTACACTTTTCACAGTACAGTAAGCGCCACTGATTTTTGGTTGAAGGAATATTTCATCAACATGTTTCAGTGTCTTGTTTGCACATCTGTATCTCTGCTTCATGGTTATTTCCAACGTGTATTTGTTAAGAAGCGGCATGTATTTGACTGCGTAGTTACAGTTAGATTAATGGGACTCAACGCGCCTGCAATTTTCGGGTAGAACACCAAGACGCTGAGAGTTAAGGGGACTGCCTACCTGTGCTTCAAATGCGTTGCAGCGAGTTACGACTACTTAACACGCGTTATATAACTTATATCTATGCAAAGAACTCACTCTTCGAACTATGTCGCTAAAGTTTCAAAAATTCGGCACGTTTGTTAGAAACGTAATTTTCGGGCCCCTTAAAATGGCTTAAAATGGTCCTTTCAGACTGCCGTATCTGGAAAAATTACAACCGGATTCGAAACAAGCGTTAGACTTTGAACTATGCTGGCCACAAATAAAATAATGTGGTCACCGCTTACAGTCCAATAGGAAAAGGGATAGTAGTAAAGCACAGCACACCAGTTGAGTGTCTTTCACGGGGAGGCGATAATGTATTACATACGTCAGCCAATGACAACCTTACAGCTCCTGCCTCTCACACACACGATGTCTATCTAGGGAGGCCCCTTAAAAACTCCAAACACTGACCATGAAACAGAGTTACAAATGTGTGGCGTATGAAGCATTAAAACTAGTTCTTGAAAAATATTATATATATATATATATATATATATATATATACACACACATATATATATATACATGTGTGTGCGCGCGCGTGCGTGTGTGTAGGTGTGTGTATATGGCAGTGTTATATATATAAGACTATATGTGTGTGTACAAAATTACATAGTTTTAATATAAACTTCATATCGCAACCGTTTCTAACTTCTGTGCAATGGTTTTACGTTACCACCGCCTTTAAAATTAAAAAAAACCGTGAAAACATTATAAATATGAATCCCCATGGGAAGGCTATATCTGCCTAGTTTCCATTCACGAAGTTTAAAGGCAGAGTCTGTGTTAAATGAATTAATTATGAACGGAATGACTTTAATTTTTTCTTCGTACAAAAAGTATTCTACTTAAAATTCTTATTATGTTGGGGGTCATGCAAAATCCGCGTTACTTTCTGGTATCAGACTAGACTGCAAGTTTCTGTGCGCTGTCTCAATGTCTCCTGTTGGCCCACAATGACGTGGTCTGCCGCAGAGATCGCTTTTGACCAATGATTGGAGGACACATGTTAGAGTGGCAAATCTTCCCAATCCAATCCAGTTTTTATTGTTGTGTAATCAGTTATAAATTTTAAAATAGTGGCATTGACTTTAAAAATTATCTTTACTACATAAAATTAAATTGCTGTCAAAGACATTTAGTGTAACCAAACATATTTGAAAATTTTATATTTTTGCTGCAAAGCAATACTTCTTTAGCACATGATAATGCGCCAAAAAATATAAGTTTTTCATTGCTGTAAATATGACATTTTTATTTTGTAGCTTGTATCCACCCCAAATCCTCAAAGTATGGAGCAATTCTTGTGTCGTTTTTTTTTTTCTTTTTTTCGTGTCGTCTTTCGGAACACGACTACGTTCTTTTCCAGAATTGTCTGTACATGATATATTATATAACAGCTAATACTGGCCTTTCTTTCTTTCTCTCTCTATTATTTATTTATTGTTTTATTATGAGTTTTTCTGCAACCCGGCAACATTCTCTGTTCCATTGTGGTTTTTCTGCAACACTGCAGCATTCATTGTTCCATTGTGGTTTTTCTGCAACACTGCCGCATTCTTAGTTCCATTGTGAGTTTTACTGCAACACGGCAAAACTCTCTGTTCCATTGTGAGTTTTTCTGCAACACGGAAACATTCTCTGTTCCATTGTGAGTATTTCTGAAAGACGGCAACATTCGCTGACAATGGCGTACGTCCATAAAAACAGTTCATTTTATTATGATACCAACCAATTGCAGAAATTGTGCGAAGATCACTTTTTTGAACTACTTACGGTTCTTTTTATAGCTCAGGAAATGATTTTGGTATTCATCGTTTAGAATTTATAATGATAAATTGTTGAAAAATGTCTTCTAGTAAGTTGACTAAACCGCCGGCCAGTTCGGGTGATGGCTGGGACTCAGCCGGCGAGTATCGAGTGCGCACGGCAAAATGGGGAGTTGGATCGAACGTCCGCGGAGTATCGACTTGCGGCGAGCAAGATACAGGTGTCCCCTGGGGGATGAAAGGTTGAAGGGGTGAAGGGGAAGGGTAGTAATTGAATCGGGGCAAGCCATTGTGACATCTCTGGTGATGTCCGGGCGGGGGCACTCTGATTAGCGCGGCACACGGACAGCGACGGGTCACGAGCGGCTGGGTCGCGTTAACTTTCTCGCTCCTCGGAAATACTCGGGGGCATTCGGTCATCTTCGGCGACTGAGTCAGATAAATACTTTAGTATATTATACTAGGTTATCTTTGGTTATTTGTAATTAGTTAAGTTTTAAATGCCAAAAAAAAAAAGCGCTGAATCGAAGTACGGTTTTGTTTAGTTAGGAAACTACAGTAAAAATGTATATTTGTGGCAATGTCTCAGCAATCAATCGCCGAGGATAAACGATGACTCCCGACTATTTCCGAAGAGCGGTAAAGTTAACGCGACCCAGACCGTATCCTACGCCATTACTGCAGTTTGGAACAGGTAAGCCTTTCTCTAGTTTCGCAGCGTGGGCCGTATTGCGATGTTCACGTCATGCCTGGTAGATATCTCACCTCTGTGCTTATATCACTGTTTGAAGATTATTTACGCTTCTTCACATTCCTCATTCTATGGGCTACTTGCGATGATTTTTTAAATTGTTAATAATTCCATCTACAATACGTTAATCTTTTTAATGCTTCAATTAAAATACGTTTTGATGTGGATAAATTTCGAAGTTTCGCGAACAAGTTGGCACGTCTGTATGTCTTGTTTCAGCGCTTTTACACAGTGAAGTACAGAGAAGCATAGTTTAAGGGTTATTTTTAGAAAAACACCACTAAGGTTTAGTGAACATTAGCTTTAATTTTAACGTTTGATGCGTGGAACATGGAAGGATATCAGTCGAATATAACTCGGCCGTCAACCACCTCATCGCTAAACTAGCGTACAGTGTTTTCGTAGAAACTATTATTCAGCGGGACTTCAAGCGATGCAACTATTAATTTGTTTGTGGAAAGTATGTGGTAAAGTCCAATGCTGGTTTCTATGATTTTGTTTTACGATTACAGCTGATATTTTCTCAACTACAAGCAATGCGAAAAAAAGTCATTTTTAGTACTTTTGAGGAGTTTGGCAATTGTTGTTTTAATTAGCGGACGGCATTTGTAAGACTATAGGAACACTATTTGAAGTGTGTTTTCTTATCTAAGATAAACTCATTGGAAACATGTTGTTTTGTTATTCAATAAAAATACTTTCCGTTCCACTCTACAGCACAGCTCGCGCGTCAGGTCGACTAACTCTTTAGGAAGAGAGCTAGGGGCTAAATTTTATTAATCGATTTTCTGCAACAAGTTCTGTTTCGAAATACGTTTCGTCAATGTGGCAGTGTTGAGGCATAGAAGATATTTGTGAAGAATTTCGGAGTTCATAATAGTGTTATATGATTATCTCATATTGTACTTGTAATCATTCTTGAAAGTTTACCTATAATTCCGTTGTAATTTTTCTGCATGACAAATTATTGAAATATTACATTGTTGTTTATGCTAAGTCAGATATGAAAACTATATCCTATGTCTTGTCAAAGAGAAAATTTTGATAAAACAGCTTGAATAAATGTTATGGCTCGAAAACTGAAAAAAATAATGAAGATTATCTAACATTCGTTCTTAATAACAATTCTCGAAGCACGTCAGCGTATCTCAAGATCTCTGATCATTTACTGGCTAATGTAAGACTTGTCTGTCCTCGCCTCTTAGTTACCCTTACATTGCCCCCACTGTAGCATTTAGGTTAGTTTAGATCGAGTTCGCATAGAGCAGGCGCTAGATGCCACGTCTGAGGTATGGAATCAGACAGGTGGTAAGGGCTATACTGGCTTGTGCGTCAACAACTGTGTCGCCTCTATGCGCGGGGTACGAAAACGCCGTGCAGTGTTTAATCGTTAGCTTTTTCCTGTAGGACTTGAAGCGGTGACCCTGCTATTTTATTTACGGAAAACGTATAAAATGTGTAGTAAAGTCCAGCACACGCGTCTCTATTTTTGTTTCACGATTCCTTTCGTTAATTTTTAAGTGACAGCAGCCTGAAAAATGCCGTTTTTAGCCAATTTTGTGTGCCCCGAAGCCATGTTTCTACGAATGATATCCAGAAAACAAAAATAGAGAAGCATAGATTTAAATGCTTTTTAGTTTCGTATATAAATATATCGAACACACTTTCAGTAGAATTTCTCCTGCCATGTTGCAACAGTGTAAATGATCCAGGCTCTTAAGCAGAATGTTTCGGACCCACAGTCCACTGAAACTGACATATTCAAGTTTAAAGTTTACTCTGTGTATCTAAACCTTGAGTTAATCGCTTTCTTGAAGCTCTTATTTTTCTTCAAGTCTAACTATGCAACAGGGTAAACCAACGGCATATCGTGATGTACATTAATATCGTGATAAATTGTGTTGCAGGCTTCACATAATTTGTAAGGATCTGTGCATATAGTTCGCTAGATTACCAGCAGAGAGCAGGTATGTGTAGTTTCGACAGTAAGTGACCCATGTATCACATATAATATCACAATTAAACGGTTTAACATACTTATTTTACTGAAGTTCGAAGCGTTAGTATCAAGAAGTAGGATAGGATTACCCTACTGGTTCTTTTCCATGACATATTTCGAACATTCACTTCCACTTGGTATGATTAGCTTAAAATTAAAGTCACTGATTTATGCTGAAAATAATCCTTACTTAATCATCAGCAGCTCCGTTTCATGGTTACGGAAATGTGTCTTTGTTCAAGGTGAAATATTTGACGGTGCCAATGAGCGCAAGGTGAACTCCAACAATGCACGTCTATGATTTGCGGGGAGAACGCCAATATGCTTGAGAGTTAAAACATCCAGTACTAACCGTGAAGCAGAGATGCAGATGTGCACATACGGCATTGAAACAAACTGGGGCAAAATTATTTTCGCGAAAAGTTCGTGGCACTACATATGAGTAGAGACATGCAAAATTCGCGTTGTTTTCTGACAGCTGACTAGACTCCAAGTGACTATAGGCTCGTTCGACGTCTCCCGCTGGCCGATATTGTCGTGACTTGCCGCGGAGAATGCTTACACGGTAGAAAGGCCAACCAACCTCTGTAAAGACGTAACACACGTAAATGACAACACGTAAATGTTCGTGGTCAATTGAATCACAGATTATGCTCTAGTATGTATAGGAAAGTGCAGTTTAGTCTGCTACCAAATTATAACGCGATTTTTTAATTTCCCTACATATGAGGCTTTGAAGCAAGTTGACGCAAAATTCTTTTCATTAAACATCGGTGGATCTACTTAAAATATATTATTTTGTTTTTTGGTTTCCTTTTGCTTAACTACATGTTAAGAAGATAATATAATTTATTTTGAACAATATATTCCGCTTGTAGCACTAGTGTTGATAAGGGTCATATTACATGCTGGCACTTATAGAGAGAAGGTCGTATGCAAAACAGAACGTTGTCAAAAGACGAAGATTTTTCCATTAATGATCGGCATCAGTCACCATACGGGATTATCATATTTTACGTTTTTATAAAATTCTGAGAGTAAAAATCTGAAATTTGTGATTATAGCTTGGCTTAGATCCAAGAAGGACCTATACCTGTATACGCCCTTTTTGTGGAGTACAGTTTAACTAAACCGCCATACTTTAATTATTATTTGTCAAATTATTGTTAAGCAATTTAAATTATCCAGTTAACTAGTATGTCAATATGTAATGTTAGGTATTAGAACACATAGCATAACTGTCATACATGTTTATTCCCAGTGATATAATACAGTTAACTAATAAGAAGTGACTTGATTTGTTTAACAGTATAACTATATGTAATTACATATGTGTACGTAAAGATGAAACAAGTTGATGCAAAATTCTTTTTCGCAAAAAAATGTCAAATTAGCTGCACATGAACAGTTTGATAACTGACTTGACATATTGTGTCATTTGTGGCTTTTCAACTTTCTGGGAAACATTGTTTGCAGAATTTTTACAATGAGGGTAATTAATTTTGTGGTACGTTTTGGACATACGCCATTGTAGTTTAAGACAGGAAAAACAATAAACAATGCTTTTTCCTGTGTTTTTTGCTTAATCTTGGTTTTCTGGGGCAACGTAAGATAGGACTGCAACGTCACAACTCAGTATTTCAACAAATTATTCATTATAAAACATTCGCTCGCAATGTCGTGCGTCCAGAACAATGGTCCAGTTCATCTTTCAGGTACAGCTACTGTCATATGTTTTCACATCGAGTATCGAGGACACAGTGGCTTAGGTTAAGGACGCTGCTTACCTCAGAGCCACGGGGGAGCAATCATACGGTTTACATGTTAAATTAATGTCGCTCAGTACGTGTTGAAGCTTCATATACGACATCATTGGCATTTTCTTAATCTTCTCTGTGCTGAACACATTGCTAAAGGATCTTTCAGACTTTTTTTTTGCAATACCCTGAAAACTGTGATCAAGAAAAGCATTTTAACGCACGGAAAACACTCAAAGATGTCTATTCATTACTTTTTTCCGCAATTTTATTAATTTAGCAATATTTTCCTTTTTCTCGATGCAGAAAATTGTTTTTGTTCGGAAGCGACATGACAAAAGATGACTTGAGCCCTCGCCGAAAATAATGTAAAACGCTACCATTGCTGCTACCAGAGCTGTGAGGTAGGCAAGGCCTTTAACAACTACGAGCTGAGAGTGGAAGTGTGTCTCTCGCAGACGCAGTGCGGGTGTGAGCCTAGCACAGGACCACCTCCACTACGAGGAAGGAAGGAGGGTGCATACTCTCGCAGGGGAAGTGAGGGAGGGGAGTGGACGCCGGGGGATCGATGACAGCGCCTGCGCGCCACGACGCCAGGGCGTTGCCATGACGACGGGGGTCGCGCTGCTATGATCCCACCCCCAGCATCCCTCCCAGTCCTGGACCACATCATCTCCTGCCACGCGCTACCCTCGTCAGATGGACCAGACCTATACACCGAGACTCAGAGAGCGGTAGAAGTACTGTACACAACTGCTATACCCGGGGCTTACACTATATTATATTGTACACTCGCTGTTCCCCGCTTCTTCGTTCCTGGGGTCGCCAATTTATTGCGGTAATACTTCCGGAACAACAAAGTTCTGAAAAGTACTAAATGGTATAAAATTATGTTAACGTTCATGAATGACCATTTTGAAAAACATTGTTTCACTAAATGTTTTGTGAACCCCTATCTGCCTCTGTGTCGCATTTTTCCCCCTCCACCCCTAGCACCAAGGATAAAATTTTTGTGGCAGAAACTCCGTGGAAGCACACACAACAATTCCCCAATTTTTATTTTATTTGATCGTTTTATTTCCCTCTACCCCGCTATGTTTTTTTTAGCACAGCCACTTGTTTAGGTACGTATAGATAGCGAACAAAAAGATATTCGTTTTTATACTATAGAAGATTTTTTTAATTAGTGGAAAAACATTTGAGATTTTCTTGAAGTGTTGATTGCACTTTAACATTTCATAAACAACTACCAGTAATGAACAGACACGTCCGATTTTCACAAAATATCGTGACGGATTTTTCTTTCTTTAGCTGGCGTGTGCTAAAATGACTGGATGGTTACAGCTCTTGCAAGGTTTGGATGTCTGCCAGCGAATTACAGTCGTTTTGTTCCCCGGTTACCTAATTCCAATTAGCCCAGTCAAATGTCAAACGACTCCTCATATAGACACGAGGCCAGTATTTAAGGACAGGAAAACGTCACGAATTCGTTTAAGGACTTGTTATATTTAAAAAAATTCATGTTACCGTCACTTCTGCTATTGGAATATAGTGTACAAGTCACGCCCCGAATACTTGTAGCCAATTAAAATCCTGCCAGATTATACGGAAGTTATCTTGTGCTACCTAAAGTACGGTATGACTACGTAAATGAAAATTTCAACTATCGGCATGTTAGAATCCATTGCCCTGTGAATATCCAAGCAACGTCTACAAGTTCATTGTCTGCTTTCACAGTGAATCTAGCAGCTAGTGTACGAATGGTCGGAGTCGGAGAATAAACTGGATAGTTAATTCTAACATGTGGTTAATTAAATTTACGAAATATTCCTTTTCTGGTACCTCACAGGGACAGCAGACAGTGGAAGAATGTATGAGTCGAACATGAGTTGGGTTGTGAAGTTTAGCCAACAGGTAATTGAGGCTGCAAATTTTTCCAGTCTCTGCCCATAACTGAGATAGTTAATGAAGTCTAGCTTGAGTAGTTATCTTATCGCCCCTAGTAATGAAGCAAAAATTTTATTTTTTTTAAGAGCACTCTCATAATGTCTTACAACCCCCGCTTCTAGCCACGGAATAGTAGTCAGAAAAATTATGTTGTGTTTCCCTCATTTTTTCACACAATCCCTCTCCAAATTTAAATCACTCCCACTTTGAGAAATCACTAACCTTTTCAACCTATAATGACTAGAGATCTGAATATTTTTCATTATTATTTGTTAAGAGACAGTCCCGAAAACACGAGGATGTAGTCAATTATTTGACTGGCTCGCCTGTGTGACAATACTGCAGGTACATTTCCTTGAGTTTCACCGAGTTATTGTTAACCAGATTGAACACCAAGAATGTACACTTCGCTGTTATTTCTGTGACTGGACGACGTCTGTTTTGATACTTCTTTGACGACTGTAATCCGTTAATAAGGAAACAATTAGGGGGGAAGAACGAGACATTTGTTTACTAAGAAGCTTGTTTCAGGGCCTTGCGTGCATGTCTACAGTTCTGCTTTAAAGTCAATGATTAGTAGGGGCCTCTGTTTTTCGCTAAAAGAATTTTGCCCCAGTTTTTTTCAGTTCCTTACGTGGACATCTATAGCTGTGCTTCGTGGTTATTGGCAGCGTGTCTACATGGAGAATCGTGTCTCATTTGAATGAGCCAAAGAATGACTTGAAAAGAGGCGGAGCTTCAGTCAGGTGTGGGAAACAATTCCTATCTCCATGGATACCGCAGCCGAACATAACCTTCATTTAGCTGTTTGGCTTCACATGTCCCGGATGAGATGTACGTCAATAAAATTGATTATTTGTTCGGAAAGTGCCCTTTTTTCGGGTAAACATTAATCTTATGTATTTGCGTATCTTAACCATGAAATCGCAACTAATATTTTTTACCCTTGCGTGCAAATCTATGAATGCGCAACATTTTTGCTTTCTGCAATTGCCAACTAACAAATCAGCATGTTTGTAAACAAGCTTTGTTTCCCACAGTACTCTTCCCCTGCGGTGATGTCAGGGGGCGTGTACTTCAAGTCGTCCATTACAATAACGTCCCTGCAACACCACACGTCTGTGATTTTCCGGTAGAATCCCAAGGCTAGTGAAAGATAAAATATCCAATCACTGACCACGAAGAATAACTGTAGATGTGCACGTACGGCACGGAAACAAAGTGAGGTAAAATTCTTTTAGCGAAAAACAGGGTTTCCCTAGTGATTAGGTTTTAACTATCAACGCAGGACACAGACGTGTGGTGTAGCAATAACTTTCTTCTGACTAGCACAGTCGTATGAGAGAAGTCTCTGCCCAAATACAAGTTGTCAGAGGATGGCCGCGAGGGTCGTGAAGGTCGAGGAGTCAGACCTCTCGTCTCCCACCAAGGCTATCCGCGTTAGATTCCCGGTGGGGTCGGTCGTCAGATTTTCGCATGTGAGAATCGTGCCGGACGATGCCTTTGGTGTGCGGGTTTTCTTGGGGACATCCCGTTTCCCCCGCCCTTTCATCACGACGCTGCTCCATAATCACCTCACGTCACCCCTCAGCAGCGCTGGAGACCTCGATGTTAAACGCTGACCAGATTCTAACGCTCGCCCGCAAGTTGTCGATAACCATTAACCAAAACCAGCAGTTGTGCACGTACACAGTGAAACATAGTTGTTGAAGAATATTTCCCATGTAATTTATTGTCCCTATAAATAATTTAATAATACGTGATGAGAAATTTCCGAGTCTCTGATTAGATCGGTACCTCTGCAGATGTGAGCGCAAGGTACTGAAAAAAGTTGGTGTGAAATTAATTTTACCAAAAATCATTGGCTTTAGTAAACTGGAGAAGCGCCAGAAATGAAGATGTGGAGGACACGGGAGACACGCGAGAGAATCCGTCAACCCACGGTATCGCCCACCATGTTTGCCATGAGATGATCGGGAACCGACCCCGCCAAGGAGAGAGACAAGTCCTACGACCACTAAACCTCCTCGGCCTCATCGCACCTCGAGTCGCAACATACGTATTGGCTTTGCTTCTGCGTTGTTAGCTGTGCTGTGTCTGGTCCTTGCTGTGTACATATCGCATACAAACTTTGCTGGAGTTGAAAATATTCATTTTGATCATTGTTGGGGGAACCATACTACCTCCCAAAATATCCTGTGATAGCTAGTCGAGTTACAAAAATCGATGGACATCCTCATGTTGACATTGGTTGGTTTTATTTAATTCAGTATTGTAATTCACTCTCGTCACACCTTCATTTTCTTGTCCACTCTTGAGTTCATCGAGTGAAACTACGAACATTTGTTGACAACCTGCTCTGAACGAGGGAGTATCCATCTTTAACTACATCCATCACACGACGTTAGATGTGCGTATTTATTAACTCACAATTCTCAAGCGCATGTTTTTAGTTCAACTAATTTATTTCCACCACGCGCTATTTTAAAGCATTTTTTTTTGCAAAAATATACTGCTTACTTATCAGACTAAGAATTTAATTATATTGCCATATTATCTTAATTTTTATCTTGTGTGCCTGAATTGATGCAGAATTAGGGAACACACAGTCGGGGATCTACACGAATCGAAGCCGGCACTTTTGTGATTGGTTGGTGCACTTGCGCTGAAACCAACAGAATCGTTTGCCACGGATTTTACTGTTAGATTTGACGCTAACAGGGGACAGATACTAGTCATAACGAATGGTGACACAATATCATTAATACTTCTTGCCTTGTGTGTTTTTATTGGTTGCTACCACTGTTTTTTTTTATAAACGAGATCATGCAGCATGGAATCCCGGTCTAGCGGACACGTGCAAGTCTTCTGCCAAACTGTTATCCAACAACAAAAGTTATTGAAATATGTAAGTTCTTAAGTGGGAAGTTTCCTTAAAGTCGTGCTGTTAATCAAAATTCCCATAACATAAATGCTATGTTAATTATTTAAAACGAAAGCTCAGTAGGAATTAGGTAATGTCTAAACATTTATGATAAGATCATATTTGTTTACATATATTTACTGTTTGGAGATACACTAATTATTTACTGATTTCAGTCTCACAGTAGTAAGTATAGATAACAGCCAGCTCACTTAAGCATAAAAATTATGTTATGTAACGCTTTATGACACCACTGCGTCTGAATCTCTAAATGAAGCCATAAAAATTAGTTACAAGAAAGAAAACGTAAAATCAATAAATCTACGAGATTACCTACATTAAGTACAACCAGTCTTCAAATTAATTCGTGATTTTTTTTCTCTGCCGATAACTGCGTCACATAAAGTACTTTACAACCTATGCTTACGTCAGCTAAGCTAAGTCCCATGGGAGTTCTGCTTTTATCTACAGATCTGGTTTGTGATTGGTTTATCTCTCTATAATAATCTTCCAAGAACTCGTTCATTTGTCGTCAACAGTAGGCCTACTGGTATCTTGCAGTGGTGTATGGCAGTAAATTAGCAATACACCTTAAAAAGTTAACCCTGCTATATTAAAACACGCTGTTGACTTACGTAATTACCTAACTTTAACTCCCATTTCAGGAAAGAAAAAGTAAACTTTACTTCTGGCGAACACGAATATTTAAAATTTAAACCTCTTCAAAGTCTCGTTCTCTAATTATTCAGAGGCAGAGGGCCTTATATTCTGCGAGTTCTTCAGCTATGCAAATAAAGTGGAAGATAATTTCTTGTTTATTTTTAACTTCTGTAACCCAAATGTTTTTTTTTGTACTGAGACTGCAGTGAAAGGGTTGAAGGGGATGAACTACTTCATTCAATTTTGTGTAAGAATCGATCTTCTGCCTTTAACATTTTTACTACTAGAATTGCATTATGTTGACCAAACTTCAAGCTGAAAAATACATGGTAAATTCTTACTACTTTCTCATGACGATGGAAACAATTCAGTCATTCTAAGAAGTAGCTACTTGTAGTTGCTAAAAACAGCTAAAATATTGAATATTGTATTAAGAACTTGCCTGGTATTTTTACAGTGATTTTGAAAAAAAAAAATTAATTAGCATAACTTTCTGAGGTAGGCAAGGCCCCGTAATTGCTACAAAGAAGCATTTTAAAAATTACACAGAAAAACTTTTGCCGTGTAGAACAGTCATAAATCTGACAGGTCACCTATCGTTTACAGAAATTGAAATCACACAGACCTGCCTATATCGGGTATCTAGCTTGATAGAAACGACCAAGTCACGGCGTAATTTCATATTGTCCGTGGAACAGGAAATACTTTCTTGCAAAGTTGTATTTACCATGGATGTGAGATAAATGTGAACTACAACACAATATGCGGAAGCGTATTTTTCACTCCATACCACGGCCGTAGAAGAACAGGTCTGGACACTCGCCTGGAAACTTGACCGCCTTGTTGTTTGGCTGTAGTTCGCCAAGTTACCGAGAGTGTTGTACGTCTTTGGCGCTGCAATCAGAGCGCTTGGGCTCAAACTCCGCCCACTTCCCTCCCACTAAGATAAACAATTTATCAAAACGTATTTTTTTAATCAATTTATGAAATACTTCCTTCGCTCACAATCCTAAAGCAAGGTTCCAGCAATCTTTATTTACTTTATAATGTAAAGAGTGGGAAAAAGTGGGCGGGGTTTGAGCCCAACCGCCCTGATTGCAGCGCCAAAGACGCACAACACTCTCGGTAACTTGGCGAACTGCAGCCAAACAACAAGGGGGTCAAGCAAAATACGTTGGTAGATAGGCGAGTGTCCAGACCTGATCTTCTACGATCGTGGTCCATACACATTGTCTGTCCTTCAGGATACAAACGCCATATTCATCCGTGCTTGAACGCAATTCGAAATATGTCATTTCCCGTCAAGAATTCGTACCTTTTTAGTACATTAATTATAGCATCTTACAACTCACAATTGTTGCATTTATAATAATGTTACGTGTTATACTTCTTAAACATCTGTGCAATAGCATATCGGTACTCTAATACACTGAAAAAAAAAACTTATTAGTAACTGCAAAATATTTTGTTAAAATGGACCTTACCAAATTTTTTTGTAGTGACCACAAAAAATGTTTGCTGTCCCCAAATAAAGTTTTGCAGTGACTACAAAAAAAATTTGTAACTACTACAAAAAAATTTTGTAGGGCCTATTTTAACCAAATATTTTGCAGTGACTAATAAGTATTTTTTTCAGTGTAATCTTGCAAGCAGAATTCATATTACTTTTTAGAGTGCAACACCGTGCCGTCTGCCGTCTGCCAAGAAAAAACATGAAGAAATTTGCGATAATCTTCCAATGTCTGCGTTTTTTACAACACAGAAATCTCAAAGAAAAAGTTTTCTTGGGTTACGACCTTATTTCATTAAAAAAAGAAATGTAAATGTAAAGTTTACTAATAATTTTCGCTCACATAATTATTCTGAATACGTTGTTCACTAACTGTATTAGTAAAGTGACATTGTGTTCTGGTTTCATTCTGAGAAGAAGAAATTATATCCGTGAATGTTAAGTTTTCAAGTGCATGGAAGTTTTTTCTTGAAAGAGATGCTAGAGAATTACGTTCGAGATTGGTTGTCCACGCGTTTGGAAAGTGATATTTTGTGAACAGATTTCGAAACAAATAATATTTAAAAACTTAGTAAGGTCGGTTAGTTACAGTATCTTGACTAACTGTGTTAATATTTTTGTTGTTTATTGACTGTCTGAAAAACAGTTAAATCCTCGAATATCGAGTTTCCTGCTTGAGCACGTAAACAGTGAGCATACAATGGCAAAAGAAAACCAGCTAATTTGTGAGTGGAAAATCACCGAAATAATATCGAGGTTCACTGACTGTAAGTTAGGCAAGTCAGACTTTTAACAGTAACTCGCAAACATTTTTTCGTGACACATGTTTCAGTTTAAAGGGATTTATGTTTATTTTTAAAATTACTACGAGACAAAAGGTGTGAATCTGTTGTATAAATCATGTTTTCAGCTACATAAAAGTATTTACTGCAACGAAGGTTGGTTAAAACACTACATTGAATAATGAAACTAAAGTTTCGTAAAAGTTAAACTGTACTTGGTGACTGTCTCCTGCTTATATTCTTTTAACGTTTTCTGAAAATATCGAATTAGTGCGAGAATGAATAAATAAGGTAAAAGCTTTAGCGATGTTGTTTTGTTAACCAATGTACTGTCTGGATACGAACCTTGATTCATGAAACCTGAGATAAATACATGAGTAAATTATAAAAATTTTCAGAACTGTACTCTTCAAATTTTATATAAAATAATGGCTTTATTTTGTAACAATTCAAAATAACTTGATGTACCTAACTTACATACATGTTAATAAAGTATTTAATGAGTCAGTATTTTTGACCAAATGCAATGCATATTTCTATTATAAGATGATTCAGAAACATTATTGTGCATGAAAACCTTTAGTTGTAACTATAGCCCACGATTTTTGGTGAAAAGAATTCTGCAACAATTTGTTTCAATGCCTTATGTGCACATATGCAGCTGTGCTTCGTGGTCAGTGATTGGCTGTTTTAAATTCTCAGCGTCTCGGGGGGGGGAGGGGAAGTTCTACCCGCAAATCACAGACGTGTGGTGTCGCAGTAACCTTGTTCCTGTTGGCACAGTCAAAAGAGCTACGCCTGTGCAATAATACATTCCGCCAATAATCAAGAAGCAGACCTGCAGAAGGCATTGAAACAAACTGTTGCAGAATTCTTTTCACCAAAAATCGTGGGCTCTAGTTATAACTAGGACGGTGGTTTTATGTAGGTAAATATTATAAATGTTGTTTTATTATAACTTCAAAAGTAAATAAACGTAGATATGTTTAAGTCATTCAATTTTGTACTACAATTTTTGTCTGTATAATTTGTTTTCAATATTATTGCAAAGATAAATAGTGATATTTTCTAGTGTTGTTTGTTACTTAGCCATAACACGAATCAACCATATTTAACAAAAATTATAATTATATTTATTGATTTTTAATGTTAAAAACATTTCTTTGTTACAAAATATAAACATCCTTCTGTTACATAAAATGGAAATTGTAATATTCTGAAAATATTATAATATCAGTTATAATATTTAATTAGGTATGTATATTGTATAGTTGAGTGCACTGCTTTATTCAACTAATATCGTATCTTAACCGTTCTATCAAAAACCAAACAAAAATTTTGTAACCTATCCCACTCTTTTCCGTTCATTCATAAAATGGTGGCGAACTAAAAACAAATGTCAAGTGAAAATTTAATAAAAACAATAATGAAAACCAACTATGCACGGTTCTACCGGTATCAGCCAGTAGAAGTAAGCTAGCTTCAGCCTTATAATTCTTTACTGCAAATAAATAGTGTTACTTCTGCTAGGAAATACCTCAAGAAGCAGCTGTCGTAACAGTTCCATGACGTTATATTTTAACAAGGATAAAAACTGGTTAAATTTTGTTCGTAAAATTTTGAAATGAAAGTAGTTACTGAGCACTTTATACTAAACCTTGTTGACTTAGGCTGCTGGCACCAGGTAAGGTTAATTCTACTCTAGGTTATAACACACAGTGTTGTTAGTTTGGCAAGGCGTAATTCACCCCGCAAGTCACGCTGGTTTTTTAGGAAGGAGTCAAAATCAGTTGTTGGCGTGCGACTTCCAGTTTCCGTCACAGTGGCAAGTAAGGTTAATTCTACTTAGTACGTTCTCAATCGTCCAAGGAAGCTTTCACGAATAGTTTCTGGAGCCACTATTAGCCAACGAATTCCACCTGCGTACAAATCCCAACACAAATTCAACAGCACAAAACTACCACAGTCACGCAAATTTCCACAAAAAATAATTATACTTTGCCTTCATCCAAACCAAACGAGATGTCACATTCGTAAACGATCGAGTACCATCGGTAAAGTTCGAGATTTAATGTAAGTCAACTACTAGAGGCTGAAGTTTTCCATTTCCAAACTCTCGCATAGTATATTAAATTATATTTCGATCCTAAAGTAGAATTCATTAACCGTTCCTCAGAGATTAAATTTCACGTTTGCAGCAGCCGCCGACATTTCGGAAATAAATTGATTGTGAAAACAAATTAAATACAATATTTTAAGGGTATATAATAGTAAGCGTTCTTAAAGACAATATGAAAACCACGTGGCCTTCAAAATTGCATAATATCTGCTAGTAAATGAGCAAGTTCGCTCAGTCGTTACCCCTGCTTCATATGCCGCCCGCAATACAGCTTTGCGTGTCTCGCCGGTTGCCTTAGAGGTAGGCGAGACGCAACACACTGTTATATACATAATGTATTACAGGTCATTCGGGATAAAGTGAGCACTAAAAATTTAATCGTTGAAAAATTTCACTAGTCATTACTGCATATTTCAACATTAACTCTAGTTACCTTACTATTTGTATGGTTGGCAACGAAATTAAGCTATATAGTTCCATGAACGTTCCTATTTAGATACAACAATATTGAAACAAAAGCAATAGAAGTATACAAAACTGTGTTTAAATTTATGAACTTTTATTTATTATACTGCATAGATTACTACAGACCGCACAATTTATCTTACACACACAAACATCGAGTGACGTATCCAGAGAGGTTAGGGCATTTCCCATCGTTAACCGTTACGCGCGAAAATATACGAATTTGCTTAAAATAGAACTTTAGCAGGGCTTTTATGAGTGCTCATTTTATTCCGAACCGCCTATATCATGAATAACACTGCTTGACCTGTAATTAACTAATGTTTCCATTATTTTTCCGTAGAAGTTTTAAATACTCTTAAAATATTAGATTTAATGACAATCACGATACAACTTTTGGTTAGGTTGTTGAAATGATTCAAAATAAAAATGTTTATGAAAGACAGATCGGGTAGTTTATTATTATATTAGCAGTGCTTCTTCCCTCTGTGTGAATACACATACACACACGTGTTGGTGGGTGTGCGTGTGTGTATACATACACATACAGGGAGAATATGCATTGATAATGTAATAATTAAACTACCCCACCTGTCTTTCATATATAGGCTATATACAAATAATTGAAAGCTTTATTTAAAAAGACTTTGTTATTATTTAAAACACTGAAACAATTGTCTACACGTCATCTATCATTATGTGTTATCAGAAAGTTAATGCTATACGTCGCTTAAAAAACAGTGCGTATGTCTTCATACGAAGTTCTAGGATGTCACCTAACATGGATGTTGTGAAGGTTAAACAAAAAACTCAATATTCACTCCTGAGAGTCGAATCAACAGTTTAAAATTAACGTGGTGCTTAAATGACGTCCTTAGTATGCACATAATGTATTCACTGGCAGAACCTCTCAACAAAATAAACCAATAAATCAGTTTCAAGGTAGAATAACTACAGTATCATTAACAACAAATAATACTAATGTAACGTTTATACAAAAATCGGCTTTTAGGTGTAGATAACGTAATACTAAAAACATTACTGTTATCTGTGAATTTGCTGGAATTTACTTGACATTGGTATTTTGGAATAATTAGTTTTATAAGTCAGCATTTTATCCCATTTGCTCGTGTAAATCTAACTTTGGTTTAGTTTGCCATTATATTCTAAGAACCACTGCGAATAAAATATGTTATGTAACTTAGTACAATGTACGGTGCTCGTAATCATGTCCGCTATAGGTTACTGAACTATTTAACACTACGTGTATTGTAACGATACAGGCATTCTTTATTTAGTATTTCAATAATATAATTCAAACTGACTAGATAGACAGATACTAAAACCTTATGGGAAGTGAGTAACTATAGAGCTTCACAGAGCCCATTTTAGTATCAGAGATATGGAATGGATCAAAAAAATAATATACATATGTGAAACCAAGTATTTAAATACACGTGCATGTATGAACGTAAACGCTAGATAAAATCTACTTGTAAAGGTTGGTAAAAGTGGGAATAAGTCTGGAACGAGGGTAATACTGCACGCAAAAAGTTGAAAATCAATGAGGATACAGCCACGTTCATAAATAAGCGGATGTGTTTTTAGTACAACACTTTTCCAAGATAAGTATACATACATTTTAGGGCGTATTTACTGAAATAAAAAATGTTCAGATATGATAAGAAGATCTGTTTATGTATTTATGATTCAGTACGTTGTCAGATAACTGCACCAGACACAGGGCAGACTGCTACGTGAGCATGAAAATAATTTTTCCCTCTCATAATGTTTCCCCTTTCTTATTCAATTAATACGTTTCCCTGCCGTATAAAATATTTCCCTACCCTGAAGTAGTGTGAATTTTTAAAATTTGCTTGCGTAATTATTTGGTTCTCAGTGCCCTGTTAACAATAATACAGATATTTTAATGTCACGTTTTGTACGGTAACTAAACAACAGTTTTCCGATTGTAAGATTAAAATATCATGTTTGCTTTGGCAATCTAAGAAAACTACTTCATTTCAAATAACCAAATCTTAAATAAAACGCAACAAGTACACTGCATTATACTATCACGCTGTGCTGATATGGATTGCCAAATCCACCTCCTCCTTTTTTTTTTTTTTTTTTTAAATTTTAATTCGCATATATGTGAACATGTTCGTGCAATAATTATCGTACATTGATTATCATGCATCCGAGCGCTGTAGTAGCTACGTACTATAAAATTATATGAAACACAGGCAAGAAGTAGTGTATCGTATTATAGTTACTTTACCAAATTTTGAGTTAATTTTCACCACATATTTTTGTTGGAAGTAAAAATCTGTGGAATCTGAAACTGTTGAATACTTCACCATTGATAGCTGAAATACAAGAGTGGTAACAGAAGATAACAACAGAAATAATCGACGAGGACTGAGCTTGTATAAAGGTACGTAATATGCGAGGAAAGGGGCAGCAAGATGCAAGAGAAGTAGCGATGGTTGTATAGACGAGACTCACCCAGGGGTATCTTGTCGGCTGCTGTGGCTGTCAGCACAGTCGCCTCTACAGCCAGCAGCCAGTAGATGGCACACGCAGCCATCACGACCCTGCCTGCCGCCGCGCGCGACCCCATCCAGTCACAGCATCCCATGGACCACTGATGCTGCAAGGACGCACGGCCCCACTGCCAGCCGGCGTGCGCATGCGTACGTGTCGCCGGGCCGCGAGGCAGGACGCACCCTGCGTGGGCGGGTCGCACACTGTCTACTTACACCTGCTACATACACCCTAACATCTTCATACCTATACAAAACATTTCTTTGTAGAGTAGCTTCCAAAGTAATGTTTTGTCATCTAATATATAAAAATGTTTGTTTTTTTTTTAGTATTCTTTGTGTTCCTATGCCATTCATCTGCTTGCGGTGAAACTTTGGTGAGTTATGCTTGTAACCGCAAAGGTTTCTAAACCAAAAAAAAGTTTTTGGAAGTGGGGGAAAACAGAGAATAGGGGCAGAACGGGTTTTATGAAAAATTAAATTAAAAAAGCCTTCGGTGGTTAATGTGTGTGCCCACGAAGGTTTCAGCCCCCCCCCCTCCCCCCAAAATAATAATTAGCACAGGGGACAAACTGGATAACCTAAAAGTTTAGTGAAAAATGAAACTTTGTTGAGTTGCTCTGCAAGCGCCCGAGAAGGTTTCTGCCAAAAACATTAGGAGGGGGGAACGAAACATGGTAAAAGGCATAATGGATAATCCAAAAAAAAAAAATTGCGAAAAAAACTTTTGTGAGTTGTGCGCGCGCCTGCGAAGGCTTCTGACAAAATTAATTTGGGTTGGAATTGCAAATAGTGTAGAGGGGCAGAACAGGGCACCCTGAAACTGAATGGGCATTGCAACGCATGCCAGGACAGTTTTCACCGATGCGAACTATGGAAATCAATCCATAATTACATTCCATTACGATTGGCTGGTAGATACCTCAATAGCTCTCCACTTCAGTTAAGTTGCTCAGAGAACATAAAAAACCAAGAGGTTACATAGTCATCAACCTTTGCTCACATCCAGGCTGATGAAAATAATCAGCTATTGATGACACTTAAATATTTCTGTGCTCGGGCTGGCAGAGTAAAGAAAACCACACTTATGTACTAGCAAACACGCTACAAACCAATAATGGACAGGTGGTACAATTCTGCTAGAACACCGGTTGTATTTACACCTCAACTCAACAGGTGACGACATAGTACAATTGATTGATTTTATAGTTACGCTTCCAACATAACAATGTGGAGAAAATTGTTTTTCCTCAGCGAATGACTAATTCCCGTTGCTCCAAGGTAAACTAATTACCAGAAAAAAATCAGTACGCCAAACGTATAAATCAAAGACAATTTTGGGTTAACATCTAAATAGCATTAATTTTAAAAATATTTATTAAAATATTCAAAAGTTCTTTTGCGTGGCTCAATGCTATTTCCGCACTATTTTCTTTATTGTCTCAGAGCTGTACATTGTTAGTTTACATTGTATTTATTACTAGCTTGTAAGCAACATCTGTATTCCGGAAAAATCAGCGCATTATTTTCATGGAAATTCATCTACATTTAAACTATTATTGTAATTCCTCAACAGTTTACGTGCCTATTTTCTGTTATAGATTTTTCTTCCATGTACGCTACATTTCGGCACTTCGAGATGTCTAGCTTTACTAACAGCACATTTTGTACACACAAGCTTGCCCAAGAACTGTCAGAACATTATTTATAGTGCTGTGACCGTTTTCTGTCGGCGTATTACCCAGAAACCACTACGACTGGTTTCGACGACCACACGACTGACGTGTCCATCCTACTCCAGAGCGAAAAACATGGATTCTAAATGAAGAGTTGAACAACAGCAAAAATTATTTGAAAATAATGAAATAGTTTCGTTCGTTTGCAGTGTGAACGTTTATTGTACCACAACGAGCCCCAATAAATGAAGCCATTGCAGCAATCTCAAATGATGTAGTAGTACAATCAGTCTTAACATCAGACAGCGAGAAGTCGAAATTTGCAAAATTACGATTATATTTATCCCCGACATGTTATGCAGTAATAGTAAACAAATATGTTTCAGATTATGCTAGGTACCTTTTTTCCCATTGGTGCAAAAAACTCAAAACTTTTTTAACGGTAAAATGCTTTGAAAAAATTCAATACTAGGATCAGTTGTACGATGCACAATCTATGTAAGAGTTTAGCAAAATAATGCACTGTTCGTTTACAAAAAAAATCTTGATTTTCAGCTTATTTTCATAACAAATTTCGTGATACTTTGAGAGTAAATATCTGAAAAAATTATTGGGTTTGTTGCTTCCAAAAATATAGGTACAAGTATGACATATTCGTGACAAAAATTCAGGGATCTTTCAATATTAAAATTACGTTGGCTCTGATTCTTCTTTTTTTCGATATCACTGTTAAATTGCCTGGCATGGCCTTAATGTCCACACTCACGCAACATTTTCTTATTTTTACTTATTTTTAGTGCTATTCTGTGTAAATCTAAACACTTAAAATGTTTTTGTACAATTTTTTTCGGCACATCACCAACGACGATGTCTTGTGTGAGGAATCTACTTAGTGATTATTTTAATTGTGCATATCAGAATTAAAATTTTTTATTTACCCTTCTCCAAAATATTTTGCTAATATATATTTTTTTTTTAATCACATCATAATAGCTCTTAATAAATTTAACGTATTCATTTACTTCAAACTGTTGTATTTAAAATTCATCCTTTGAGAATAAACTAATTTTAACAATGATTCCCATTTCAACTCCGTGGCCGAAGTCTTAATAGGCAGAGGCCTTAATATTGCATCTGGAATGCCCGTAAGTTATTTCCCCGTACTGAAACTGTTCAGTTGTATGTTTAAATTATATACGGATGTGATTTTTGTAATAGATACATTATATTTCATTTATTTACCATGAAGAGCTTTAATAATGTAAATTGTCAAGAGTAGACACAATTATCTGCTGAATTTTAGTTTTAATTAAATATATAATTCAAAGGCAACGTTACGATTGCTATTGCTTACGATCCGTGATATCTTAAGGTTTTCATCAAAAAATAACAGTATTACACATTTAAGGTTTTTTTATAAACAAAATTACATTATTACATTTTCATGTCGATTTCAAATCGTTTTCTCGATTTTATTACGCTTACCACATTGAATACTGTTGTGTAGACGGAATTTAATAACGATATGAGTCGCAAGGAGGGTTATGCCAAAAAAATTGATCGTACTGGATCGAGTCGAAATGAAAATGGCATATAAACGTGGATCGTAATGAAATTGTATGGAAAAAATGCTTACGCTCTAGTTAACATTTCAAATACCGGTACATATTGTTACAAGTTTGAAACACAAACTTTATATGTGAGCAATTCCCATGAGTTCTTTGGGATAGAGGTCTTATAATTACAAATAAAAGAGTTAAATTAAGTACTGGATTTAATAGCTCACAAAGCTACGAAATACACAAAACAGTAATCAATTATAACTCTCACAACACAATTAGTTATGCATACAATTACCACTGTGTCACAGACACGTTAATTAACTTTCACAATTAAAGCACAAAAAATGTCTACCATCAATTAATTAAACAGTACAAATCACGATAAAATTCAGTCATATAGACAATCAACACCTTTGAAGTAGTGACAGTGTACAACCTTAATAGTCCGCCGTGGTGATGAATCGTCGTGTGCTGCGCAGCACCCCGAGTGCACCGTTGTCTTCACTCTTGAGGTCTTCGGTTCGACTCCCGTCGCGTACCTCCTTCTTCGCCCGTCAGTCCGCCGCAGCATGCTCTTGGTTCGTCCAACACTGTTCCGAAGGTAGTCGCCTGCCGCCTCCCAGTAGACTCTGACGTCACCTAGATGTCTTCACCAGTCTATCTTCACAACCATAGCACCTTCCTCTAGCACGACCAATAGCTAACTCTCCCCAATTTGTCGATTCAGCCCTTATATACCAGGCATAACAGCAGGGGAATTACCGCATTACAGGGGTCTAAAATTAGATATTTCATCATGTTTCGGATGTGGTTTGAGTCACGTACGCCACTTCGCAGGGCAAAAACGCAGTTGGGACAGGTATCTATGACGTAGTTTCGGCGGGATTCCCACTGTGAGACACTCGGGCTTTGAGTCATGGGCCAGCCCTCAAGGTGTTTCGACACAGGCCCCATCCAGCCCGCCCTCAGAAACACAGCATGCAACAATTTTCTCTGTTTTCCCGCGTATGCGTTTGCCGTGGCAAAATATCGAACGTTTGTAAACATTTATATCAACAGAGGATAAATTGTTTAGCAGTCACTAACCAAACGGAAGGAATTTTAAGGATAATAACTACATTTTCTATGTGACATAAATATAAAAAAAAATTACTTAACTATCACAGAGAAAGATAAATCCTCAAACGTTTGCTGATGTGTGTATCAGAATACAACGAAAACAAAAGTTTAATGATTATTTGAGAGACCCTTACATAAGTTGTGAAGGGGAACGTTGCGTCAACCATATTTTCACATATTCATGTGCTCCGATTCTTAGAGCTCTATGCCAATTTTGGTGGCTCTATCTCTTATACTTTCTACTATTTTTCAAAAAATGTATTACAAAATTTTGTTTTCAACGTTGTGTAGCTCCCTTAATATTCACCACACAATAGGGTTGGTCAGTGGAACCCTAATCTATTTTACATAAACAATCCCGTCCGGGAGTTTGGCACATGAATTCTGGTCCACGCTGTATAACTAGCAGTACGCCCGTGGCTTTGCTCGCGTGTGTTACTCAGAGCAGAATCCTCTTTGTACAGCAGGTAGGTATTCCAGTCATCAAGTGTTAGAATGACAAACCTGCTAGTTGAACTAACTCTGCAGAAGGATAAGTAGCTATAGCTGTCCACGCGAGAAGTAGTCTTAAGTTTGTCCCTACCACTAACAGCGACTTCGCCTGGGCCGTATTTATAGTCACAGCAAAGTTGACGTTGTGGGGTAATTACAGACTGTTAAATGTAAGAGGTTAATCGAATGAAATACACAGTTTACGTGGCATTAAGACTGATTTCCTTTGAGCTCAACCACTTGCTATGGTGCCCTCAATAACATATTTGTTTTGCAAAACCTTCACTTGAAGTTAAGTGGCATTAATGAATTTTGGCAGGATAATGTTTCGCTGAAATGTAAATGTATTTATTTGATGACCCAGCCTAGAGGTTAGTGAGATATATATGCGGGGTGATGCTGTCGAGGAACTTCAGTAGATATTGGACTGCATAATCCATTTTCATCACTTTTGAACTACTTCATCCAAACTACACTAATTTAATCTGCCTTGCAGTTATTTTGTGTCAGACTTGCACGTTTTCACAGCCTTTAAAATTATGTTCAGCCCAGAACCTCCTGAAAAATAGATCCGAGCTACAAACAACTGCGCCACTTAACGTCGTAATTATTCATGAAATCTACTTTTAAAAATGAAATATTGATTTCCTGGGCTCACAGAGGTTGTACAACACAGCGTCTCGATAGAGCTGTAGAATGAAACTCCTGCATAATTTTTTTTCTCGCTGGTCGTACTTGCTTTTCGGATCGCCTGCCTTGATAGTTCACAAACAACATTTTTATTTAATTAAGTTATCTAATATAAATTACTTCATTACTTTTTTTACGTACTTAAGTAAGCATCATTCTGACGCAAATACCACCTCAATATCTCTACTGGTCAGATAAGTATCATCGGCTGCTAGATAACTAATGTTATTCCCTTTTAACCCCTACAGGTGTAGAATTTCGAAAAACCTTAACTTCACACCTTAAATATTTTTTCAAGTATCCAAGTGAAGTGAAAATCACGACGATAGCTCATTCAGTCAAAGCAAAACCAATCATTCGTTAAAAATCATGTATAACTCCTTTACAGTACTGAGAGTTCTAATTTTGAAAATTAAAAAAAAAAATTCATTTTTACGTCCATTTACGTAATCATCATCCTGAAGCAAAAATAAACTGAATATCTCGATGGGTTCGATATGCATCGAAGATTTATCTAAAACATATTCCAGGTCTTTTCACCTCCTAAGAGACTGAATTTTGAAATACCCTTGTATCACATGTTAGACTACTTAACTGGTGTTTCTTGGACGTGAAAAACACATTTTATCACTTTTCACTCCTTATCACCTCCTTAGGTGGAGAATTCCGAACATTAATTAAATTCCTTTTCAGGTTTTTGAGTAAGCGTCAATTTTAGGAGGCCGTTCCAGTGTTTCAGGCCTATGTACGCAATGTTGGCTTGTTAGTGGCTGAATCAACATAGTGTCGATGTGCACACAATCAGTGTAAACAACGTTAAGTAATGTTGCTCAGTAGGATTGCTAACTGGTATCACCAAAGTCTTATTAATTGCTATTTCCTGTAATTTTGCTGTAAACTAAAATATTTTATACCAACGTCAAAACTGGAATCGTCCTACTTTACGATCTTTCAAAAATGTTTTCAACAGGGATTCATGTTCAAAAATGGTTTAGAGAGGTACCCAAGAATCTTTACGTCTATATTATTTTTAATTATTTCTTAGCGCAGTTGGCGTTTGAAAACATTTTAGTTTTTATAAAATTCGCTAAAGTACGAAGTTTCTATACATCAATTATTCATCTCAAACTTTGACGTATTCTCTGCTTATACCATGTCGTCTTATCGCCGACGTTACGTGCTGTGTCGGGCAACAGGAGAGTGACTATTCATTGATAATAGAAAATACTGATAGTATTCTGTTTATTTTTGAAAAACCATCATAGTTATATAAATGTTACTACTGTTTGCTAAGAAACATTTCAGACATGCTTCTTTCTAGCTGTCTCAATTTAACTTGTAATGCGAGGTACAGAAATGTTGAACTCTTCATCCGAGAGTTTCTGCTGGATTATTTTTGGGACAAACAAATGTAATATAACCAGGGGTATCATTTCAGGTTTTTCTTGGGGGGGGGGGCAGGATTTATTTTCGGCAACAGTAACCTTGTTGCATCTTTTTTATTAATTAAGAATGTATAAATTAGTAACTTTAATAATAAAACTTCAATTTTATGTGCTGAAGTTAGCATTATTTTAATAACAAAAATATATTTTATACATTTAAAACTCTAAATCCAGGGGGTGGTTCTTTATCCCCCTGCCCCCCTCCCTAAATGCCTAAATGACACCCCTGAATTTAACCAGAATTCCCAAAGCTATAAAAATAAGCAAGTCTAAATTGTTGTTTAGTTTGTGTACATAATAAGTTGACTAAAATCTCTTACCTACATAAATAAATTTATTTCAGGATTTTTTTCTAATAATTTATAGCTGGCTTTGTACTTATTTAGTAGCCGTACTGGAACTGTTTCTTGATGTATTGTTCGTTGTAAATACACTGTGTGTCTTCTCTTACAAGAGTGTGTCCAATTATTCCAGTTTCTCGTGTTTATTACGCGTTTATCACTCATAGCAATTGTTGTTTGCAGTCCACTCCAATTAACTAGGCCTGTTGTGTTATAACTGTATTAGACCTTTTTATATACCACTTTAAACGAAATATTCGTTCATATATATACCTTTATGTTTAAGGAAGCCATTTCTTTGTGTGATTACAAATGGCGTATATCACCACGACAGACAGACTTGTCACTTACGTTTGCTCAAAGTTGGGAATGCGCCACAACCGAACCACTATTTTTACTTTTATTTTCTCATCCATGCCTTGGCTTTACACGCAGGAAAATAACTTTTAGTCAGCTTTACCAAACTGAAATCAACGCTCGAGAACATGCGCATAGTTCTGAAAAAAATATATAAAAAGTTAAATAATTACGGCAAATAACTTTTGAAGTATTGTTATCACTTCAACAATTGTATCTTCTAAATTGGTTTATTGTAGTTAATGGTTTGATGTTATATGCTAGAAAATTTAGAACACACACACACACACACACACACACACATATATATATATACACACTTAGTTATAGTTTACTTTGTGAAAGTATGCCATACTTCCTTAAATGTTTTAAATATATACCGCATTTGAAAGCAAAATAATTTGCTTACAAATGTTTATTTATTCATTAGTTACTACTACTCACTTTATTTCGAACTGGAAATTGGTAAGTATTGTACGTTTACAAGCATATTTTACGTACCTAAAAAATTCCTTGCGTATTTTAAGGAACGATAGCTCGTGGGAAGCAGAACGGGTGGCGGATGGCCGCAGGAGACAACGCTGGCGAAGTGTCTGAACATACTTCTGTCATCGTAATGCAATAGTGGTTTGATTCCGTCGCTTACATATTCTCGCATGTGTGTGTATATATATATATATATATATATATATATATATATATATATATATATATATATATATATATATATATATATATATACATATATACACACACACATGTATAGTATTACGCTGGCTGGTAAGATATATGTCAATGACAATTTCTTTCTGTTTGTATAACAATTTGTCCAACTAATAATAAATAATGTAATCTAATTTTAAAAAGAAGAAAACTACAAACAATGGTAGGTAATCTTCACATGCTTGTTTGAATACATGCCACCTATCGAATTAAACACTTCATTTTAAATTATTTTCTTGTTTACAGTGTAGCATTTTTATTGTGATAAACTAACTACATATTCGAAGCCATTTATACGTATTACAAAATTACAAAATGGTTTGTGGCTACTCATCACCATGCATGCTACCTACCGCTAAGTCTGATTGACAGGTCGTTCGTTATCTCTGGAGGCTAATGGCGTCATTGGTACTGTGTACAACCTCCCTTTCTCCTCCCAACCCTCCAACTTGCCAAGAACGACGCGTGACAAGTTGTCTAACTACAGGCGTTTAGTTTGTATAAGCGAAATACCGCCAAGCGGGGTGGCTTTGTGCCATGTAGGGGTGACTTTGTACCACCTCAAAAGTTTTATTTTTAGGCTACTTAAGTAATAAATAAGTAACATGAGGTCAGTACTAAAAACCAACTAGTTAATTCGTCCATTAAAATTTTATAATTTGTCATTACATGGTCCCAAAATAAACATATTATGTGGCACAGTCACCTCATTTGACGGTACAATGCTGCGCTCTACTGAGTTAGAAACACACCAGAGCTGGCAGGGAATCAGTCTTAGGCACCGAGGCTTAGAAATCGGCCATTTTCAATTAATGCACTTGCAACTGATTGATTTAATATTCATACACGTCCTTTATGTTTCCTTACTTCTGAACAGTAATGGTTTAATGAAAGTAGTCGCTGACAAACATCTGTTTACATTTCTTTAGTTCTGCACGATGCCTTATATCCATCCTACATACAATTTATAAGTTTGGAGCCTTTATTCGTTACGTGTGAACTTGCAATGTTTCCGCGCCTCTGGTAGTAAGTGATAAAAACTCTCTTCTCTAGCCTTGGATGATGGGCAGGGGTTTGTTTATTAATAACCAATAAAACATTATTTTAACTAACGTGAACGTGAATAAAATATTAATACGTAACTGAATTGTGGTTGTTTCAAAACCAGCAGTTGCGTTCATGCACATTTTTTTTTCTTTTTAGTTGTGTCTGTCGGTTTTTTTTCTCGTGCTTTCCTAATTACTATATATAATGTATTTTATTAATTTGTGTAAATAATAACTGTATAGGAAGAAATGAACGCAATTTGATCGGAAACACGGAAGGAAAAGAGAGTCCGTTGCGAACGCGATAGATAAGGCGGGTCGGTCCCGCTCACGTGTGTGTGTGTACGTACACGAACGAATCCGAGAACGGCGATCTGCCGGTCTCTGCCCCTGATGTATTAGGGAAGCATAAAAGTACGGGAGGATAGCGTAAGTGATTACGCTCGATCCAGAGCCACGCCCAGCGCCAGTCGCCACTGCAGCGGAGTTGTCTCAGTGTTGCCAGGTCGTGGGATTTGTCCCATTTCGTGGGATTTTTTAAATATAATAAATATGAGACAAAGGGATTTTTTTATGGTAAATATCAATGTTATGGGTCACTAATTCAGAACCTTATTTGATAAGCTGTTATTAGTTTCATAGTATCTGCTACGTGTTTTTAGCACTGTACCGTAATCGCGGTACGTTTAAGTGATTTTGGTTGTGTATCTATTTTCGTAAGTTATTTGGAGATTTGTTTATTTAAACTCTTTGAATGTGTTTCTTGCAATTTGAGTTCCTTCCAAAGTCTAGGAAGAGTACAATGCGCTAAAATCTTAAAAATTAATAACCCATGCAATATATTGTACAAATTAACTGTCAGTTTAAACAATGATGCTGTCTCGAGACACTATTGCGTTTTTTTTTTTTCAGCTGTGGGTTTTTTATGCTGAAGCGGGACTTTTTTGCATATGGAGCATGGGATTTTTATTCCTCTTACACTGGGAACACTGAGTTGTCTAGCTGTATATGGAGAACATAAATTCCTAGGTGTTGTACGGATCGCCTCACGAGTCATATTTATTTTTTGAAATAAATTTAAATTGTGATGCATAACGGGAAAATATTTCCTTTATCATATTTTTTTACATATCAAAGTAAATGCTGAAAATTAATTTTAGCAAATAGTTTGTATCATATATATATATATATATATATATATTATGTATAACCAAATAAAGTTTAATCTACGTTACAGTACGTTTCTGATTATAATGTTTTTGTACTTTTGTGATCCCTGGTCATTGGTAAATTAAGAATTCACGTTTATGTTATTAATTGTTGCTGTGTAAATTACTAATAGTTCATATCCATAGTACTAAAACAGTATAGGTATTAATAATATGATACTGTATTTACCTAAACATAACTTATCACTTTGTAGGTGTTCTCTTAAAAATCACAAAAATATATACAGCAGCATCATTATTTTATAGTCTGATACTGTAATTTATTGAGGGGCTGAACCTACATAGCCGCTGAACTTTGTTGCAGTGAATCAAGGCAGTGATACAATTGAATGAACTGTAACAACAGCCAAAGCCATTTAAACAATCGACATTAAAAACCAGAATGTTTACACTTTCTTGTACAGTCAGGTTTCTCTATTGAATTAATTTTTTTCTTGAATTTACATCTGTTAACTTATTACATTAATTATTTTTCCTAGAATTTTTATTTTCATTCAAGTTAAAACTCTAACTGTTACTAGTATCGTTGTTCCAACTAGCATGGGCGTGTAAATTTCCAAAATTGTTATATAGACCATAGAAAATGTACTCTACTATCACGAAACACATTTCACACTGCACACAGTGGTTCACTTCAACTCTACTCGAAAGTTAACAGATATATAGATGTTTGAAATTTAATAATTAATTTCCAAGCAATAATACATAAAGTACCGTAAAATGGGGTGAATAGGAACAAAATTTCAAACCAATTTTTCAACAACTCGTCAGTAAAACACTTTCTTTTTAATGCCACTGTCGTTTATAAGCAGTTCTTAGTGCAAATATAACAACCGTTTCTCTAAAAGGAGGTTTTCTATGAAAAATTTGGTCGTAAACTTTCATTCCTGTTCACCCTGTTTTACGGTACTGTACATCTTTTTTGGGAAGTTTTTTTCATCAAATAATTAAGGTAATACAGTATAAGTATACTGTAGTGAGTATACTTGTAAGTCCACACGACAGTACACTTTGTCAAACTTACGACAGCACTCTTTTAACACCTCACGTACCTGCAATGTCTTCTTCACTGTCCTCACTCTCAACCCAGCTGCTCCCTAACCAGGGAGATAACAGCATGCTTCTCCCGTAACACTTCTTTGTCATCTTTAATTCCACCCAACAAAGTCAAAGGAACGTTAAAAATTATTGCAACACAGAAAGAGAAACATATTGTCGCATGCACCAATCTCTTTTAAAACCTATTTCAGACTTGTTGGAACTCTACTAAATTTTTTCTTTTCCTCCTGTGTGTGAGGCCATTTGGGCATCTGGGTATGGTTTTCACCACCCAGTATTCTTCTTTTGCTTACTAAGAAGTGGTAACTTTATAATCTTTGCGTGGATATCAGTGCTGAATTTATTTTCGTCAGTTCTCTTCAAGATGTTTATTCTGCCTATTCTTTAATTTGCGTGTTCCTGAGTGCCCAAAGCAACTGATTTTGTGTATTGCAATGACGTGAAAGATTTGTAAAACTTTGTCTAAAATCAATTTTTGGGAATAAATCAAGAACACGAGGCAATTTCGTTGTATTTTGCATAGTTTTTGGTTAAAACTGTAGCCTGTTTTCATAACCTCCAAATTAACAGTATCTTCAAATCTTAAGTTTACAACCTAATTGGTTTAGAGAAAAATGTCAAAAGGGGAGTCAGGCTACAATTAACGAGACAAAGAGGATTTCATTTGCTGCTGTGGGCCAAGGAGTCGTACATTTTTCAAGGATTCATCTCGTATGTTTATTATTGTATGCTTGGTGAGTACGACCTGTACGAGTCCAGCCTGCGACAATATTACATATAAATCCTACTTGACTTTTGAGTATCTCATTCATGCTTCTTTAATATTTTGAAAATTGCTATTTTTTAAATTTATGAGAGACGTCTCAGAAAAATTTTTCTCCAATTTTACTACACTGGATATGCGTATATTACTTAGTTAGCCTACTTATATTTAGAATATTTCATGTATCATACACCTAAATCCATTTTATTATTTAATAATTCCAGATTATGTAAACTATTTTAACTCTCGGGGTTGCTGGTGGTAAACAGGCAGTTTCAAGCACTGTTTAGAAAAAAGGAGTTGGTTTCGCAAAAAAACTACTTTCACTTAATGCAGCAGGATCAAATTTGATATTGACTTACCTGTGAGTTTCACCTCGTACTCCCTTGAACTGTTCCCAACAAATGTGCTGGATTATCAGTTTGGCTGTCTATAATTTTGCTTGTTCGCTGGGGTACAAATGTTCAGAGTTCATGATGTGTTCGGACAAAGGTGAGCAAGATGCTAATAGGGGTCCTATTTGCCCTGTTTGATGGCGGCACTTTGGCATACTGAAGACTTTTGGTTTTCTTTTGAACATAGAGAATGCTAGCACTTGTCAGCCAAGAAAAGGCAACATACCCAGCATGCGTACATGAAGAAATTATTTTGGTCTGTATGGGTAAACTCGCAACAGTGCTGACATTTTCTGTCGTCTCTGTTTAAAAGGTATTCTGCAAAAATTTCCATTTTATTAATTTGTTTGTTGTGTGTGTGCGAGTTAATGTGATACAAAGTCAAACGGTATTTTAAAAGGTTCAGCAAGGAATTAAACATTTCAGTACTGTAACTGGTTCAACTCAACTTAAATTGCCTATTTTGAGACTGCACTAAATTAGTCAGGTTGACTAAAATTTTTTTTGGTTGTCCAATCATGCTGTTTCATCTACGAAATTAGACTAAAATAGTTGGGAAAGATTGTAGTTAAAAAAATACATATATATATTACTAAATTATTTACAGAAAATTGCTGCCATAAAATCATAGTACAGTTGATTCTCTATCCACCGTTTCTCATAGGACTGACAAAAAATTTCAGTACATGAGGGATTTCAATGGACGTGGTCTTAAAATGCTGTAAAATAAATTAAGCGGCCCCAGAATGTGTTCTATGGATGCAGGTATTTCAACCCATTAGGTTTCAATACACAGAGAATCCACTGTATTATGTTATTGTACATGGGAATGTGTAGTTAAGCTGTAGTTCCGCTGTCCCCCCCATTTACATGCTTTGTTATTGGTTTAAATATTTTTAAGCAAAATGGTGAAGTGATTTTGTGCTAATGCTTATACAGTATGCAGTTCTTGCAAATGAGTTTTTGGAATATAAAATTTTATGACATGATTTTTTTTAATATATGTAATAAATCTGTTTTCAACCCCTGTCCAAACTAGGTACAGTAATTATGTTGTACTTAGTGGGTTTCCTCTTTCCTGAGGCTAAGTACATCACACCCTTTCAAATGTCTATTTTCATACATTAAAGCTAGTTTTAATGATAATAGTAAATCACGATAGTTACTCTTACAATAGTAACTCTTGTGATACTCTTGCTGAACAAACACATATGATAGATATGCTCGTGTTATTGTGATAGCACTATCACAGAACTTTTGTTGAGTAGACACTGTTGTAGCACTAGCATTAAAATTGGTATTTATTAATTGCTAATTACTATTTTTTCTCTAAACAATGTCAGATCCACTTTATTTTAGTCACTTAGTTTACACATAACTGCATCATCTCAAATCTTATCATTCAAGTTCTTTCACATGAATACTGGTCATACAAGTACCTCATCAGAAATACATTTTTACTTTTAAGGTTAGCTGTATTGCAAATAATTCTTTTTTCATCAGCTTGTAAACAGATACAATCCTATAATGACAGTTGCTACTATGTTGTGCAGTACATACAGTAATTTTTCTGTAAAACGATTCCCATGGGACTTTAAAAAAATCATCCTTTAATTGAAGGAATCTTTAAACTGAATGAAAGTATTTTTGGAACTTCAGATGGGACAAAAAATACAGTTATTTTAAGTGAAAGAATCACTGAATTGAAAAACTTTATAAACTAAGAGATTACTGTACTACCATCATGGAAACCAATCTTCACTGCTCAACAGCCTGAACACTAAAACTACTACATTTGAATTTTCATTGCAGTACAGTGTAGTTCAGCACATTCTAAACCATTTCTCAGTCTTGTTATTGTTTTTTAATGATAACGCATTCCTTTGCTTCAACATATGTACAAACATCTTCTGTCACCGGCCAAAATTACTGTTCTGCTAACTGAATTATTTGGAGCAAACTTTGTTTATCTTTGGTTTATAGACTAACAAATAACAAACAAAACACTTCACAGTCACTCCAAGCAGGTACATCTTCTAGCCTCCAGATGGTTGACGGCTGCGACCAGTTTGTACCGGCTGGCGTGAACAAGCCAAGGTGTCTATGCTTGCAATCATGTTTCTGTTCACAATGCTGCCATTCAAAACCACCAACTACAAAAAATACACAAAAAACTTTGAAATACGTACTGTACACTGCAAACAGTCACAACGTGCTCATCATAGTTAGACTATCTCAATTTTGTTCTTTCATTTTCAACACACAATGTAAGTAAAGATAAAGTGGGGCAACAACCCACAAGGCTTCTACCTACAATAAACCTCAGACAGAAATGCACATACAAGTACAGTACTCATACAATTGTACTTGCAAATGAGCATAAAAAACATGGGCTGAGAAACTGTTTGTGAGGCTGAAATGTTATTCTGCCTAAGCCAGCTGTCTTGGGCAGCGAACAGTGACTCTCAAAAATGCTGACTTGGACTCGGATAGCAAAATATCACAACTGTGCAACGGTACAAAAAAGTGACATCTGTCAATTTTATTGTAAACTCACTTGCAAGGATAATTCATTCAAGCACATACTTGTGCATTTCTATTAACACAAATTTTATTGTAATTAGTGATCTAACTATGTACCTATTTTCACTTCTCTCTCTCCCTCTCTCTAAATACTTACGTACAGAGAAACCCTTACGTGAATATTTTTGTCTAATGAGTTTCTTGCTTAATTACTTAAGTAATTTTGCATCTCTCTATATCCACATACATATTTAACAACCTTAAGACTTTCACAGGTTAGAAAAAATTATTTTATTCAGTCAGCAGTTGAAGAGCACAGATCTGGCAGGCCAGAACATGCCGTGTTGAGATGGGTCGGCCATGCCATGCCGAATGACGAGCCACACGTTGTGCTGGAGCACCGGCCGTTTGGGCACGAACTGTGCTTTTGGATTACTGGATTAACGGGATATGAACCCTAAGTGTGTGTGGTGTGGCTGCAGTGTGAACTTGAACTGTCTGGCACGCTGGTCGCCTGGTGCGCACGCCTTTGACCTTCGGTTATCTTCGGGTCTCGTCGGAGCTGTTTGGGCCCCCTCCTTCTTCCCTCCTCTCCTTTCCCCTTTGTGGCTCGTCAGCGGGGGGCACTCCTGCCGCTCTGGGAGTCACTTCGCATCCAGCCGCCGCCTTGTGTGTTGCTTGTGTTCTTTCTTTCGGCACCCCGTCGCATTCTAGATATTGGACATGGTAAATTGTATTTAGTCTCGTATCAGGTCGCTTGTGCGTCCATTAACTTGGTTCCCTGCAAGTCGGGTGTTTTCCCGTTTTCTTTTGTGTTGTTTGTTTCTCAGTGTGACTGTGTGCCGAGAGACGAGCTCTCTAGAACCCATTTGTATGTGCCTGAGTTACATTTGCTGTAACGTTAGAGTTTGTTTGACTACTTGGTACCTGCGTGATTGTGTTCACCAAAATTGTATTTCTTGGCTTTGTTTATATTATGCTTTACCGTAATTTTTTAGAGTCAAGAAAGTTGTAGCGTTGTATTCGTAAAAAAATATTCGGTAGAAAGGCGAGACACTACACCAAAAATCATGGTAAAACAATTGCAGCATAATTTTAATGCGAACTTCAACATCATTGTTGCAAGTTACGCATTGTGAACGAACAATTGTGACTTGTGAAGCAGCGCTAGAGTACATCAACAAAGCAAACGTAAGGAACTACCAATTCGCAAAGACAGAAAATTGAAAACAGTTCGCGAAAGTCCTTATGAGGGCCAAAGAAACGAAAATTTCAAGGCATTTGAAATCATGTGTTAGCGTTCATAAAAGAAAAGTGTGACGTTATTACATTGCAGTTTCAGGAAATTGCCGATGCCGAACACTGAACATTCCTGCCAAGGAATTTAACACTAGTTTCGACTGGTGTGCGAATGATGCAATGTGTTTTGAGGCGTTGTACATCTATAGCTTAACAGATGCCTTCAGACTTCGGAGGAAAATTAGTGACATTCCAGCTTCATGTTATCAAATTGAGATGGGAAAAAAAATTTTGCTTGGCCAAATTAGCAATGTGGATGAAACTCGTGTAATTAGATAATGCCAAGCAATACCACTGGAAACAAAAGTATTAGGTATTGTATTGTTATTTTTGAAATGTATTTTCTAATTAAATAAATAAATTTTTGACTTGTATTCAACCAAAAAGTCTTTTTATAAACTCAAAACCTAAAAGTAAGGAGTCGAATTATATTCAGAGTCGAATTATTTTTGGATAAATACGGTATATTGTAATTTATATTTTTTTATTGGTACCTGCGAATAATGATGTAGGATTGCTAGTGTTGTTAGATGCAGTGTCATTAGATCAATATCCTACTGTGAAGTGTTCAGCCACTTCCCCATCTTGGTTAAATCTTTAAAAGGTGTTTTTATTTTTTATTTAAATTTATATTATGTAAATCTTTCTTAACAGGCTATATGCCAGTTTCAGGGTGAGTTTGTCAGGTGTCCGGTATGATACAACAGAATTCAATAACCTAGTAATTGGGGACATGTTAATTTAAATTCACCTTTTCAAAATTTAAATATAAATATAGTCAAGGAATTTTAAAGTAGAGTCATTTGATTATTTTCCTGGCTTGTTTGGTTTCAAATTGACCACAGTAAAATTTTAATTATTTTTG
>PNEQ01057220.1:0-40948 GCA_003012365.1 Medauroidea extradentata
TGTGTCCTACTAACACCATATATGTAGCTATAGTTCATGTATGGCAGTGGACAAAGTAGCCCCCACCTTGTGTTAGGACACCAGTAAGAGTTGCTGCTAGCACGTAGCCTGGTAAGCGGCGGACAAAAGGACTGGTGGTTACAGCAGTGACAGTGAGGTTGTTGGTCAGGATAAAGATGCAGTGTGTCCTACTAACACCCTCTACATAGTTATAGTTCATGTATGGCAGTGGACAAAGTAGCCCCCACCTTGTGTTAGGACACCAGTAGGAGTTGCTGCTAGCACGTGGTCTGGCAAGCGGCAGACAAAATGGCTGGTTGTTTCAGCAGCGACAGTAAGGTTGTTGGTCAGGGGAGACAGGCAGTGTTTCAGTGGTTCATCAGACCCCTGCCCTATCCTCCCCCTTTTGCCCAGCTTGCCTTTGATGTGACGAGCGCAATGGCCCGACAGCTCGCCGAGTAATTAAGGCCCCTTCTGCCACCTCTTCACCCCTCCTTCACCCTTTGTTTGCCTGGCTTCCCATTTATTGTGGCGGATGATGCGAGGAGGGGGTATCCTTACAAAGCCGGCGGGTTAATCACGGATACACGGTCATCTCCGCCCACATTAATTATTTTTTACCTTGCTTATTTCTTTTCTCTCCCACGGGTACAGTTTCGTCTCGCTTCAACTTCTTTACGGACAGTTCAGAAGTGTTTCGCTCACGGCAGACTGATTCCAGCTCCTGTCAAACGCAGGCGAAAAATTTTTTTTTAACAAACAGCTTTTTTCGCATCTTTCAATTAAAAATATGTCAAGATACTTAACACTTACGAGTGTCCACATTCTGTAGAGATCACGAGACAAAAATACGTTTCCTGCAAAACTATCGGAAACAACCCAACATATTTTGCAAGGTGAACACTTACGGAAATACTTAGAATCATGCACTGAAACTTACAGGCAAGCTTAACGAGTAAGTAATATATTCCCCTTTGAAATTCAAGTTTATAACTAGTTTTCTTGTAAGATATCGAAAACCGCTTTTTAAAAAATCACTGATTTTTTTAACAATGCTTATTGTTTCAAAATTCAAACAATTCGGATAAGATACTGTTGAAAGCGTTGGTCTACATACCAAATATAAGAGTTGGCAAATCTATAATTGCACACAACTGTTTCGTTGGGACGTAATATTGCCATTTGGCTATTTGATCATTTAATCGTACCCATTGTGTTACATTGAACAAATATGTTATTCTTTAGCGCAATTGGCTTGTACCTTCAATTTCTGCCAAAAGCGCACACAAAGCTGCCAGTAGCGGGGCGGTTTTTTTTGTAGGCTGATAGTTTTGACAATGTTTCTCCATTGAGTGTATGTCTAATAAACAAAACATAAAAAAAAACCGAACTTCTATTTACAGCATTCTTTGATATCTTCTCGAAAATGAGAATATACCTTACAGTTTGAGTTAGGCTTTAATTTGCAGCACGCATTTGTCACCGTTTCAATCAAAATTTACCTCAAGAAATATTTCGGTCGAAATTCAGAACAGCTCAAGGATTGTTCATTATATTCTCAGTATGTTCCGTCAGTTTGGACAACACCACATGTGTTTGGTCCACACCACATGTGTTTGATCCACACCGCACGTGCTTGGTCCACATCGCATGGGTTTGATCCGCACCATATCTGTTTGGTCCACACCACATATGTTTGGTCCACACATCTGTTTGGTCCACACATCTGTTTGGTCCACACATCTGTTTGGTCCACACATCTGTTTGGTCCATACCACATGTGTTTGGTCTACACCACATCTGTTTCGTCCACACCACATCTGTTTGTCCAAACCACATTTGTTCGATCCACTGGTCCAAACCACATTTGACTGTTCCAGTATGTACATTTCTTCACTGGCTAGCTTCAGGCAAGTGGATGGCTGAGTGAACACTGTCCCAGTGAAAGATTACGAAATTATATGACGAAAAATCCTTTTTTGTTAACTGATGTTTTCATTACAGCTGCAGATAAAAGTAGATTCTTTTATTAGTGAAAATGATTGTTAACACTGCTGTAGTGTTCTTGTAAGATCCGGGTGCATGTAACTGAAATTGTTAAACTGTATCCTCTAAAATGTTCATTCCTTGAGAGAGATAAACAGAGAAGTTAATTTCGTAATGTAACCCAAGTTACACTCGGGAATAGTCTCTGAAGTGTTACGCATAGAACAACGTTGGATATGTTATTGTTATTTCTAATTTGTATTTTTAATTAAAACCTCAGGCCACTATTAAAAACGTAAATACTGTATGAGGAGGATACATGAGGGCTAGGGTATCATACCCCGAATGGAAATGTTATTACTAGGTGCCCGTAGCCAGTTCTTCAGGCCACTTACCCTACTTTTATTCGTTGCTATATACAGGCATGTATTTACACAATCAAGTGTTAATAGAAGAAAACATGCATGTCTGTACACATCTCTCTTTCTCCCTTTGTACCTCAGAAGTCGCTCCAGTATCTCCTTATCTACTTCCACGATTCCTTCACCGCGCAATATATCTCCCTTAATTTCCTACCTTACCTTCCGCAAAATCTTCTCCTTCTAGGTCGCAGTCGTTGGTCGCCTCCGACGTCACAGTCTTCCTCCCTCGCTGCCACCGACGTCACTTGTAGCTCCACTCACGCACTATTTGATTCCCTCGACAATTTCTGAACTCGATACTGCAACCACTTACACACTAGAGAACTCCCGCGCTGGGGAATATTGTTCTTATACACTCGTAAGGTCATTTTTGCGTCAAGGTCAAGTATATTAAAACAAACAAACCCTTGTCCTTGCAGTTGGTGTGGAATATCACATATTTCGATACCGCGGCGATTCGTTCTGGATGATGGCCTTGCTTGCTGGTTATCAGCAGAAGTAGCGGTGTCGTCTAAAGAGTAGGTGAAATTACAGTAACTTGCAGCTACTGTATTTATCCCCGCTCGCAGATCTATAAATAAACCAAGTCTCCTGTTCAGCCAGTTCTGCATTATTTGCAAATTGTAAGGCATGTCAGATGACATAGAAACTGTTTTATCGCGAAGATTTTACTTCTCACGCCAGTACACAAAAATGCCATGGCTTAGTCTGTAACTGGCGCATTTTATTATAAAAGTTCAGATGACGCTCTTTTGTCTGCAAAATTGAGGACTTGTTTTTATAATTTGCATTTCTTTATCAATTCCAAAGCAAAGAGCCCAAATAATAAATTGCAAAACTGAACTTATTTGTAAAAAAAAAAAAAAAAAAAAAAAAATACAGGAAACCTAATGAATTAACCAATGTACGAATCTGTTTTCGGACATTAGAAATGTTCAAGGTGTTATTTCAATTTAAGTGTTATCATATTCGTAATAATTATAACGTGTACAAAGTCCAAGGTTAAACATTAATCAAATATGTTATTTCCAGTGCATCGTGAGTCTTCGTCACTTAATTATAACGTAGTAAAAATACATTGGTTTTGATATTTTTGTGTTGAAACAAACTTTGTTATAACTCTGAAACTTTAATTTAGGAAACTACAACTAACTGTAATCGTTGGCAAAGTCGTACCCAAACGACAGCAGAGTTGAAAGCTTAATAATTGAACAAGGGAGGTCAGTACTTCGCGCAGCATCATGGCGTCCTGGTGGTCACATGGTGGTAGACAGCCCCCTCGCCGCCTTTTGTGCATCTTAAATACTCGCTATGTATTACAAACATGTTCCCGTTAATCGCGTCTGATGGCGGAAGTACGTAGGGAAGTGTTTTGATATCCTCTACGCTCCCATCTGCAGGCATTCCTCAGTCGTCGTATTTAGTAACTTGCCCCAGGTATTCGGCGACCATCAAAACTGCATTTTACGAATATGCTCCGGTCCTCGTGCCGGAACATCATTGGCTAAAATTTACCGACACGTTAATTTTCTGTGTTTTTGCCTTCACAGTTTCTGAGGCGTAAAAATATAAGATTAAAGAATAAACAGACTGTTTTTGAAACCAATAATGATACTATAGCAGTCTCCATGCAGAGGCGAGGTAAACGTTCGGATCTCCTTCCCAGAAATTTATCAAAAATATGAAAGTTTAAGGTTAGTACGTGCGACAGTAAGGATACTTTTTCCATGGAATGCTTAGGCATGCAGTAGGTCTAGTGTCACGGTGTAGTGCGGCGTAATTTCTAAAACATAACATACTGCGCCCCAGAAATTATTGAACATAGAGGGAATCTGTTTGTAGAATGTTAATTCCTCTATCCACCTATCCGCATGTCCACCTAACCCTCGATCCACCAATCCATCTATCCACCTGTGCACGTATCGAACTATCTCATCTATCGATTCTACATATCGACTTGTCCACTTACCGACCTCTTCACCTATATACCTATCTAATTATCCACCTATCGACCTGTCCACATGTCCACCTATCGAAGTAAACACTTATTAGAATGTAAGTTACTATTGTGTTATAGTTGCTTAAAATATTTTTTCGTAATAGTTTAAAGCACATTAATTTTCAGTTTTGCTGAAGTGAAATTCCTTTATCACATTTGGTTTTTAATGTAACGATTATTCTATTTTTTTGATACATTTCATGCCAGCCTCTTGCATTATCTATGCTAATATGCGATCATGTTAATTGTTGGGCAAGAGAAATGACTGTGTGCAATTGTGTTTGTTCCCACTAAAATCTTTTCAAATCTCAGTACTGTCAATAATAATTACCACATTTTATGGAAAAGTATTGTTAAAAATCTCAAGAAAGCTACTTCAACCTGCTGCCAATTTACATACGGTGATCAGTCGTATTTATACAACTTTCCGTAAACGTGGTCTACTTTTATGAAGTCATAAAGCCATTGTCGGTAATAATAACTTTTAAAAGAAATTTTTGTACTTTGAATGCAGGGATTAAAATTTCCGTCATTTATTATTCACTGAACCTATTCTCGTAAATCAGTAGCACGTTTCTGTTTAAAATATGTCCTTATAGTTACATTTAATTTGGTGTTAAATACTTGTCTAAGACACCTTTTACGTGAATTTTAAATGAACAAAATTTTTTGTATTGGGTAGCGACAACTATGTTTGGACTAAACATGAGAATTACTACTTGCTACCGCTTTTTATTTGATGAATATTATTTTGTGATATTCAACATATATTTGTAAGTAATTAATAAACTTATATTATGAATGAACAAGTTAATAGTTTTTTAAATGTTAAGAGTAAAGCCCGGTACACACTATCCATAATTCAGCATCGGATTCCGTACCTAATTCAGTACAAGTAGCACTGCGCTTGTGTGTACCACAACTACGCTGGTTCCAGACAGAATTGCGTACCAAATTTTACAGATAGAGCGCGTCTTATTTTTCATCGTAGTGTATGTTCATGCGCATGTGCAATGTACACTTTCAAGCACCGCGCTTGCGAAGTACGCAAGCAGGGTTGCCGATATGATCGGAATAGAAAAAAAAAATATTGTTTCCTATGAATACACGACTATCGGAGTTTTCAAAACTCGAATAATACAATACTGTTTCACTTATTTAGCAATTACAGTACGTCTTGTGTTGTGAAATAGTTTTCGGGAATATTACAGTTATACTTTATGGGATATAGCAACCAATATCACAAATACATTTTTCTTCTTTACGTGCCAAAATATGGTAGTAAACAGTGATAGTATGTAAACAACACAGAAGTTTTGCTACAAAATTCTGGAATAAAATCTCAATCGAAGTTTACGAACAGAATTAAGTAAGTAATTAAGTAGATAATTAAGAACAGTGTGAACCGGGCTTAAGAGGGCGTGGCGGATAAATAAGCACTGAATTCTTCAATTAAGATCTGCACGTTTTAAAAAGTCAATATAGAAAAACTGCAAAACAACAATCCTTGATAATTATATTTGCCAACTTTATGAGCAAATATTTATCCAGAATGATGAACCGCAATTAAATGTACGAGATTTCGTCGTCAGAGATTGTTCTTCAGATATACGTTAATCTAGAACCATTTTGCTTCGAAAGTTGGCAAAAACTATTGTCTAGGATTGCTGTTTTTTAATTTTGTAAACTGGCTTCGGGAAACCTATCAATTCTTTGCTATGTTGTTTTATAATTTTCAGTCATTCAGTAATGTACTCAATAAAGCTACTTACGAAGACCCCAACAATATTATCTTTGATGTTTACACCGAATAGGAAAACTATAGTTAGTGAAGTTCACTAACAATACAAACTGTACTTAAATTAACACAAATAATGTAAACATAATATGCTCTTCAACACTACAATGCTTAAACAATCGGTAAAATGGTCAAAAACGTAATTTATTTTAGAACACTTGATGTTATATATTATTTTCGAAGATAACTTGTTTCCCAGGAATGTGTCAAAGATATGAAGGTTAATGGTCAGCGTGTCCCAAATTATAATTTGTCAAACATCTTTCACAAATATTTTGTGATTTGATTTATTTATAATGAAAAACTATTCAGTGTAGTGAAAAAATAGTTTTTCTTTTTTTTTCTCGAAATGTACCTCGATTTTTTAAATTTATGAATTATTAGACTATGTGCCGATTAGAAGCATAGCTAGTTTTAATATTATTGACACAGTAAACGGTTATGTTACAATACCCTTGCAATAAGCGTAAAGCAAGCACCGAGCAAGTTTTATATAACAGCACGTGAAACTGGTTTCAAAATAGCATTCAATTATTCAATCTTTCTCTTCACGAGTGCTTAATTTAATGTTTCAGAGTACAAAGTGTTTGAGTCTCATACTTACGGCATAGCAGAGTGAAATGATTTTTGCTCAATATTTTCAGTTCCAAAGATAAATAAAACTGATAACATAGTAAAGCGCAATTTTTCACTTGCCGCAAGGACAAAAATTTACCAGTACGTTAATTTTACGTGTGTTCGCCTTCAGAGCTGTTGGGGTGTAAAAAACATAAAGTAAAAGTCACCTTAATGTCTCTATGGGTTAAGAAGTCAGCAAAGATTTATTGAAAATAATTTTTACGCCATTTCACCCACATCATCTTCAAATTAAAAAAATCAGATTGTATGGATTGTTGTAAGCTTCACTGTGAAGCAAAATTAACCTCGGTATTTCAGCGGGTTTTAAGTGCTATCAGGGATGAACACATTTCACTCCCCTTAATTTTGGTTCTTAGAAAATCTCTCTTTGTGGGTGCCTACGGCGTAAGGGTAGGCTACCCTCAAAATTTCGTGTCTTTTGTTCCATCTGTTTGGGGCGTGCGTTGATGATTGTGGGAGTGAGTTAATGAGTGGGGTATTTCATTTTATATATAGACTAGCAGCACCCAATCCCCCCGGGGACTGCCAGCGTGTATTATTTGTAAAAATTAATGCTTATTTCCTTTGAAGGACATCTTTGTTCGGCCATCAAGTGTTTAATATCCAAGCTGCAGGTTGAGCTTATTTTGCAGCAGGTTAAGTAGCTATGGCTGCCCGTGTGAAAAAAAAATGTCTTTAGTCTATCCATGCCACTCTTAACAACTGTCCTGGGCCTTATTTGCAGTCATAGCAAAACATACCTTGAATATGAGAGAGTATTATGATGGTATAAGCAGTATGCAGTATGATGACTCATTTACATCCAACACAACCATTTGATGATTGAGCCCACAATACATACCGTTGGAAGTTCATTAAAATTAAATTAAATATTTATTCATTTAGCACATATAGGTTGTACAATGATATGTGCGTAGCAGCACGTTAACTCTCGTATAAATTATTTCTAGGTGACGGTACTTGTTTTTTTTATCGTCTGCTTTGAAAGGGCTTAACACTGATATAATTACGTTTGGTATTTACATAAGCATCATTCTGGAGCAAATAACACATTGATATCCGAACAAATTAGTTACATGTAATCAGCTAACCAAAACACCATTTAACGTATCCCTTTAGTGGTCGGATCACGGAAAATCTAACCAGTAAATGTTAAACATTTGTATAAGTATGCAATTGAGGTAAAAGTCACGATGATAACCTAATAAGTCAAAAACGATATCGATGATTCATTTAAAAACAGATCTAATCTCTTCACAGCCCTGAGAGTTCGAATTTAAGAACGTTTTGAAATCTATTTACGGAGGTGTACGTATTCATCATCAAACTAAAAAGCAACCCTATATCTCGACTGGTTCGATATCTATCAAGGATTTATCAAAACCATTTTGCATACCTTATCACACCTTTAATCTTCGAATTTCGAAAAAAAAAACTATAATCCCAGTTTAGGATATTTTATGAGTGTCACATTGCAGTTGAAACCGTTACCGTAGCCTGTTGGGTTCCAGATATATCGACGGTTCACTGAAAACACATTTCATCCCGTTTTAATAACTTTTCACCTTCTTAGGTGTCAAATTCAGAAAAATTAGTAACGTACATGTCAGGTTTTAAAGTAAGTATTAATCTTAAACGAATATCGCGTCGATACCTATAAGTTCAGTGCGGTTAATATATATATTTTATTATTGAAAACCCATTGTATCCCTTTTTTTTTACCTCTTTGGGGTTAAAAGAGAAAAAATAAACCTAAAAATTGAATTTTGGTTATTTACGTAAACATCATCCTGAAGCGAAATGAACTTCTTTATCTTGACTAGTTCGACACACGTGGAGGAATAATTGACAACACATTTCACGACTTTTCACCCCCTTAATTATCGAACTTTGAAACGATTTGAAATCCCATTATAAACATTTGTATACGCATCATTTTTAAGTAACGATAGCCCATTGGGTTCGAGCAGTATAAACGATTTATATAAAAAAAATCATATTTCCCTCCTTTTTGCTCCTTTTGGAAGTAGAATTTCCGAAAATTCTGAAGTTAATTGTTGGGTATTTTTCATAAGCACTATTGTAAAGTTAAGGAAACTCTTTATCCCGAAATGTTTGATAGATATCAATAACTATTTGAAAACAAATTTCAGGTCTATTCACCCTCTTTAAGGTTGAATGTAGAGAAATCTTGAAATTAGCTATTGTGCATTTTGATAAATGTTGTATTGAAGTTAAACTCAAGGCACCATATCTACGATTCTTAGAAAACAAATTTTACCTCTTTTCCCCCACTTAGGGGTCGAATTTCGAAAAGCCCCTTCTTAGTGCTTGCCTACAACCTTAGGGAGACCCACAAGAAAAATTCCACGTTTCCAGTTCCAGCAGTTTGGGCTCCAATTTAAAGTCAGCCAGTCAGTGAACACTAATATTTTTAGAGAGATATTATACATTGCGAAACACAAATTGAATGTCAACATATTATTAAAGGGAAAAACACGAAAAAAGTTGAAAACTACATTACACAATTTGGATACGCCATACTGTGAAAAGCATACTTTTGTTGCACTTACAGTACATTAAAGTAATTGTCAGTATTACGAAAATTTGGTACTATTATTTTGTAGTGGTTTATATTTTATGGGAAAATGTAAGAGGCGCTTTAAATTGTTTAAAAAATTATGTTCTCAGTGTCGGTATTTTACACCAGCTTGACAGATCTTTAGTGCACGTGCTTAGTTACTTAATACGAATGAAATTGTTAAAGTAACAGACATCTATTGAAAATGAATCTGAAATCAATTCGCCTAAACTGAATAAACAAAAAACTTTCATGGTAATATATTTCCTTTTAACTAATTTGTATATTTCTACCACTTGTCACTATTAACACAGCAATGTGAGTAATAAACTCTGTGAAACAGAATTCATCGCACTAAAATTTTAATGTAACGAGGCCATAATAATATGCATATGTTATTCTTATTCTTAATTGTACGTGCTTCAAAAGTGCTGACTTTATTATGAACAGGGCATTTGAAGTCCTTGAAATATGAATATGAGTGTGTACATTGCATTGTACGCTATATTTACAATATAATGTTCAGTTAAAATGTGTTTATGCTCCTTACTAGTACAATTACTACATTCGCGTCTTGTCTCATTAGGGATGTTTAGTCTTACAGGAAATGCAATGGGGTAACAAAAATTCCTCTGTGCTTTAGTGATCCGGACAGGGCTGTAATGACTTCATTGGAAAATTAGGTCTTGCGCAACTATACAGAGATTTTCATTAGATAACACCGTACTTTAAATTCGACAGGAATTTATTTAAGTAATTACCAAATGTCACGTGCACTATATTAGACGATTTGAAGTATGTAAGCAGCGTAGAACCTTGTTTCCGGTTGAATCCGGCTTTGAACTAACAACAAGCAGTAAATGTCTTAGCCCTGGTAAGGAGGCCAGCGCGACAAACTTGACGCGACCACAGTTGTGTATAGTCTGGTTAGCTTCACAAGGTGTGACAACTGCTGTAACGTACTAGTGACTAAGGAATGGTTCTACTTGCAGTGTAAGCGAATGTTGTCCTCGGTTTCCACAGAACTTCCGAAGCAAGTTTGACAGACTGCAGTGAAAGTTGAAAGGGGCTCCGAGTTTGCCACCGTGGAGAGAATTCCAGCATTACACCGACGTTTGCGGAATAACAAAAAGGAACACATAGCAAGGGGGAAAAATTCAAGATGGTGTTGTTGAGTTTCCTTCTCCACATTTTCTGTCTTTCCGAGGAACTTTCGGAAATAGATCTTCGTGCTGAGAAGTTGATGAAATATATTTACAATTACATTCTGTATAATGTATATTGCAGTGGCGGCTCTATGGTTGTTGGCAGAGAGGGCACAAGTTGCGCTAGTTGACGCTACAGCCACTAACACGCTGGTATGTAGTTGCTGCTTATTACTGACTGGCCACAACACAATAAGTAGCCAGTAGATATTTCATGATCATTGGTATACGGCGGCGCGTGCACAGGAGTGTGCAGTTCGCGGCAACTTATGCCCTCCCTGGCAACAACCTACGAGCCGGCACTTGTATACTGTATAATTACTTTATTATTACTGTGCGATTACCATGACTGGGGAAATTGCTTTGAAACTTTTTCAGTCTATGTGCTATGAAACTGTTGTTACAAGCATACGTTTAAACTACGACTAAAAATTGTACAATTTAATTAAGTTCAACACTTCGATGTAAAATGTCAAAGTTTATGCCGTAAAATATTTATAACCTTAATCTTCTATTACGACTGGCAACTTATTAAAGAAACTCCCCTCTGTCGTAGAAAGTGTTCTTTCTCTCAACTAATAATCCACGCATTTTAAAACCATTATATTATAACTAATTTTGAAATTTAATATTTCTGTTCCACCGTACGTAAATTTGAGAACTTAGAATTCTTAAAGATGTTTGATCGTCTGTTTTACAAGCGAAACATCCTAGTTTATGTGTTTGTGTAATGTTACAGCTACAGATGGACCAGAAAGGCACAAATAAAACTGCCATCAGGCACTGGCTTAACAGCTTATGTGTACAGTTATATATTTATACTGTGCTTATATTTACACTGTTTTTGTTGAAATGTAGCTGAAAAATGTGCTCAATTTACCGTGGACTGGCTGTATCAGTCTGTAAAGGGAGACCGCGTGACGTAGCACACAGGGTCGTACATGTTATAGTGCGTGGCTCTGTTGGTTTGCAAGCACGGCTGTTGACTCGCACTAGACGCGGAATGCGAGCTGTCGACGTCAGGCAGAAACAACCCTCTTCCCTCCCCCATCCATACGATGGGGCATGTACACTTGTTACTGAGAGAACAGGTGTATGTGGGGTGGTCTGACCAGCCAGGGGCGGGCGATGCACGGAGCCCCTGCGATGTCGGCTGTGCCGGATGCCCAGCGCGCTGCGGTGGTTGCATACCTGCGGGCGTCCAGTTCCCCGCTCTCCTACCCATGTCCGTGTTTCCTTTCAGTAAGAGGGGTCGTGGAGGAATGCGACGAACGCGCGCAGTATTGATATATGTTGCCACACTCTCCGCAACGAACTATGTGCCCCGCGGGCGTTTGCCGCTGCCTGGCCTCACAAAGACTGCGAGCAGTTCAGACGAGGGAATAAAACTACGCCAACACATCGCCCCTTGAAAACTCCCCGCTTCTCTCACAACCCTATTACATCCGGATGTTTCTTTCACTCGGATCCTCTAGTCCCGGCTGAAGGGGATTCCCAGTCGGCGTACTTGTTACACTCACTGTTGAGGGAATTATTCGTTACTATTTTGTTGTGTGAGGCAAATACAAGTTGACCAATATGCTTGATTGCAGCACTAAAATATAGCCATTTATAAAACAAATATTACAGTTACGAAAAATTTAACCTAGGGAGAAACACATTTTCAGAAGGCAGGTAATTTGTAAAGCGTTTATTAAATCTTTTTTCATAACGTTTTTCTTAGTTCAATCGAAAACTAAATATATTTGTAAAACTTACACTACTCTATTCCATAAAAAACGTCTAAAAATTAATGTGGAATTGGTTGCGATATTGGTTAGCCATGAGTCATTTGTGTGCTTGTTATGTTATACTAAACTGTGCATAATTTTTCTGATACCTTAATTTTCTGCCTGTATTCCGTGATATAACTAAATTATTTGTTTGACCGAAGAAAATTGTTTTATTCCTATACAGAAATATTGTAGAACTAATCTGCACTAATCATATATTACTTCTTTTGAATGTAGATAATCATTGTTTGTACTATTACACTGAATTAAAAAAAACGCCGTCATTGGACAGCTTGGAAGTTATCTTAGAATGTTTGTCAGAACATTGTTACCAACAGATAAAGATAATAGATTTTTGGTGTAGTTCATTCGGGATGAAGTGAATACAACAAATTTAACCTTTGACAAATATCACTAGCCGTTACTGCACTGAATTAAACATTAACCATAGTTGCCTTATTGCTGGTATGGCTGGCAGCGAATAGCCGAATATAGTTCCGTATATTTTCCTATGTTGACACAACAATACTGAAAAAAAATCAACTGAAATCGACCTACTTGTATTTTCTATGACTAATTTTTTTTTTCATCAAACTATATAGGTTCCTATTGACTACATAACTTACCTTACACGCGCAAACGTTAAGTAACGTGTCCAGAGAGGTTAGACATTTCCCGCTGTTGGCCATTACGAGCGGAAAGATACGAATTGGCTGTAAATAGAAATTTAGCAGGGTTCTATTGAGTGCCCACTTTATCCAGAATCACCTATACAAGGGAATACGGTATGATATTTCTATAGTATTGGGGTACACTTATAAAACTAAGGTTTTTGTACAATATAATTTCTGGTGATTTTGTGTACAACGGTTAAGAAAGTGCCAGAGTTCTGGAATGTGTGGCAATATTGCAGGCTCACCATCGGAAAGGTAAGGTAAGTGAGCTTTACGTCTCGTCGTCAGCGAAGTCATTAGAGACTGGGACACACAACTTGCTGAATGACAGGAACTGGAATATGAAGCTGTCGAGACACTTGTAAAATAACAATGGCAGAAGTTACCTAGAGCAATGTCGGGCAACTGTATAAGGAAACATAAATCAGGGCGGCCGCAGTCAGGAATCGAACCCTGGTCTTCCCACAGACCATCGATGGCACGCGCGATTTGCGGCCGGCGCTATGGTCTCCAATACAAATCGACCGACAATTAGTAGCTTCCAGAGCGCCCACCAATCCCGGGCCGCGTGTGCAAGTACTCTAAACATCCGCAACTACCCTTCCTCCCTCTTCCGTCCAGAGGCGAGTTTTTAATTACTGTGATTATCGGTTGTTGGCTACCGGACAGGATTGGACCAGCATTTACAAGCGACAAACGAGGGGAAATATCAACAAAATCCCCCTCCCCTCACCAGCTTTCCACCGTTTCGTACGGATAAATAAAAATAATGGAAAATCCACTTTTCTGAAGCAATTAACAAATGCAATCACCGCAGGTCGTTTGATTCGGAGCCGGATCAAGAGGCTGGCCTCGGGTGCGATGTAATTTTCAACTTCACGCACCGGACGTATTGGCGTTGCGTCGGGGGAAGGGGATTGTAGGGGGTGGTGGGGGACTACGACGAGTGTGCATAGGATGTGCAGGAACTAATTTGCTGCTTGTCCGGAGATGTTTGCTGGTCTAACCCTGCCGCGGACACACTCAAAACATGTTCATCTGACGATAATATCGACGCATATTTCCTCGCTGATAACATGTACGTACATATAATTAAATTAACTAATTTTATTAAGGGTGAACAGGTGTCAATCTAGTGTAGGTTTCTAAAACGCGTAAGAGTTAAATGCGATCAATAACGGATATTGACCCGAGATACAGTCAACAAGATCTTGTCAACTGGGGTTACTTTGACTCAGCTTAGGTCAACTCTACTACAGGTTCTGAAGCTCAGTGTTATTGCACTTGTAAAAATTTCCGTGAATTTCCGGGTAATTGTACGGAAATGTCTGTTTAATTAACGGAAATATTATTTTGTAACACAGTTATACATAATTTCATTTCATTAATTAAACATATGTAAAACTGCGAGAATAAACTAAAAAATAACCGTAGGCATTATTGTGCCTGCGTCCTAAAGAAGTATCATAAATATGCTAGTTTCCATAATTAGAGCTTGTTGCCTTCCGTAAATTAACACACTTCTTGGAAAATTTTACCAGCACTTCTCCGTAAAACAACGAACATTATTTTAAACAGTGCCACCTAATGTTTACGAGAGTTTTTTTTAGAAACATTTATTTAGTACTCCTTAGTAACATATAAAACATTTCCACTGACATTCGGTACCGCTTAAAATACTCTCGTGTACACCTTTTTTAATTTTTAACGGAAACGTACCGTTGGAAATAGTGTCCATAAATATAAAATACGGAAATGTCTATACTAAATTTACACTACGGAAATATACATAATACGTCCATAAGTCTGCGGATACTTGCACGAACAAAAGTCGTAAATTAATGTGTTAGAGGGCTGTAAATATTACGGATATATTTTATAACATCATCGGTAAATCTGCAAATCTGTAGAAATGAAATTGTAGCGTTATAGGCACGTAAGTATGGCTTAGTTTCGTGTGATGAAACTGTTTTACGGAAATTTCTGTTGGATTAGGAAATAAATTTCCGTAATTTCACGGTGGTATCCGGAAAAAAATGTTACAGGGAATTCCGTAAATCAACGGAGAAAATCTTTCTCAGTGTAGTTTAGCGATAGACAATTTATGCCGTTAGTTGCGCTGATGTTGGTACTTATGGAGGAGACATCGTCCTTCGGCAATGTTCGGTTATCACCCGAAGTTCTCCACATAAGAGCCAGCAATAAATATACCAATATTAGCGCTACAAGCTGTGGAAATTGTCCCTCTTCAAATATGACCTTTAGGAAGTCGACCAGCAATCTTACTTATGGTAGAATAATCCTTACTTTGGCACACTTAATGTGTTAGTATTGTTATCATTTGGCGAAGATGTATTCATCTAGGCTCAAGTCATGACAAATATTACTTTCATCCATTCATTTAAGGGTGTTCAAGTGTTGAAAAATAACAATTTCATATTTGTATGAAGTAGTGTTAGTTTTACAGACGTTACTTGGAAACACATTTTAAGGGTGCTCGGTACGGTATGCTAAACATTGAGAAACATGTGTACCGTTATTGATCATTATCGAGAGAAGAAACGAATGGAAAGTATATCGTTTTCGGAAGTAGGTGTCGTAGAGTCGTATAATTGTCTAAGAAATTTGATATATATAAAAATATTTTAACTTTTTTAAGAAAAAAATTTGGAAAATACGCCTTTTTAAAATTATTTATTTAATTGTAGTAAAGTAATGCAGCATGAATAACGCATAAAACCATCTCTTAGACTTGTACCTTACTATGCTCTATAGTATGTTGCGATTTGAACATTTCTGGAATAATTATAATCCTGTAAAAATTGTTAAAAAAAAAATAATTTAAATTTTTTACCCGACTAAAACAGGACATCTACTTGTGAAGATATGTTGCTTCTATCCCCAGTACCTTGAGTGAACGCGGAGCAATTACGAGAGGATAATAAGTGGCAACTCATGTTACCAAAACTGACAGGGATTATCTGCAGGGCCCGATCTATCAGCTAGAGTCCGATTCTCACGAAAACGCCTTCAGTCGGGCGATAAAGACGAGTGAGGTGTCATATTTTTATTTTTTAATTTATTTAATTCGACTTATTTTTACATGTGGCGAAGTTAAGACAATATTAACTTGTCTACCACTTGACAACAGTGGTTACAACTTTTAATATCATCAAAGTACACTATTCTCTAAAAATTACAAAACGTAAAATTCATTGCGAAACACAAATGAGAAAAAAAGGAAAAGTAAACATTACAGAAGTCGTTCTCAATTCAATCACGCACACATTCACGCCAAATTAAAGAAAGTATATCATCTACTGTTCACTCTGCACTACCAAAATCAGCGTTCATACTTTTTAAAACATCTCTTTTAAATGTAGATTGAGACAACATTTGTCTTACGTGTTCCTCCAGTGCATTCCAGACGCGCGCTGCAGAAACTGTAAAAGATTTAGAATAAGCACTAGTACGATGCTTAGATATGAGCAGAGACAGGGTGGATTTTGTGTGGGTACCAATTTTATGACGGTAGAGCAATTCAAATTTAGTTGTTAAATAGGAAGGCGTTTTAGAATACGAAATCTTTCTTAGGAGAAGGAGGCAATGTAATTTACGCCTGTTTTTAGTCGTTGCCAGGACAAATTGTTATGAAATTGTGAGATATGATTAAGGTTAAAAATATAACGTACACATGTATTTTGAATCTTCTGCACTCTAGTGGCTTGTTCGTCAGTGACGTCACTGTAAACCACGTCATAGTAGTCAAACAACGTAAAAATTAGTACCTGGATAGGGTATTTTTTAATGCGCAAAGGAGAGTTGATTTTTTAGGCTTTTTAGCGAGTGAAGGGTGGCCAGCACCTTCCTTCATACGCTAGCTACGTGGAGAGACCAATTTTAAATGCTGTTCAAATTGAGTCCTAGGTTTTTCACTGAGGATGTCAACTCGATTTTCGCATTTCCAACACTAATTATTGGAAAAACGGCAGTAACAGTTTACTATATATTTTTATTTTTTCTTTATAAATGATATGGAAGCTACTGATTTAGATTTCTGGGTTAGCATATTCGTAATCTACACAAAATTCTGAATAAAACGACACCTCACTCGTCTTTGCCGCATCAAAAAAATGGCATTCTTTCACTCAGCTGATAGACTAACAAGCTTATTGTCTTTTCTCAATTGGTTCATTACAAGATTATGTTTAGAACGATCAACGTTTTGAAGATACTTCTATTGAAAATTACGTATAAGTTATATAATAAAAATCAAAACTGCTTGGTATTTATTCTCCAATACACCAGTAAGAAAGCATTTTATAATAAAATCATTAGAATAATAGATAGCATAAGAGCCGCTTATTCAGGCAAATCCCAAATTCATAAACAGAAAATAGACTGCCGTCCTTGTAAACGCATAAAATTGTTACTTTCGCAATAAAAATTATTAAATTTTTCATAACAACTCGACCTGCCTCAGTTGTAGGTGCAACAGCATAGTTTTCTTTGGTTTGTTTTATTTTTATAATGTTCAGTTTCAAATATGAGGACGTACAACCCTGCAATAAAAAAAACTATTCATATTTTCAAACATTACATGTGTTTCAAAGAATTACATGTTTTTTAAAATGATAAGCAAATAAAAGTTTTACGAAAGACAAGTATTACGGTGCGGTTAAAGTTTATTCATTTTTCACGTCTCACTAGTGGGAGGTCCATGAATCTCAGGGAAATTTTGGGGTAAAACGCAATTTTCTAAGCCGTTCTGTACCTGAAAACAATAGGCAATTACATAATTTAAATGTTACAATTGAATTAAATTACCTATTTATCATTGGATACACAAGTTCCGGCCTAATGCGTAGGTCACTGACTACGAGGGAAATTGTGTGATAAAAGCACAAATACAAAGCTTTTGAGCTTACTTATAATTACATAAGACTCTTATTGTTACCATTTTCCGAAGTACTAGTGACAAGTTTGTGTGACAGAGAGGGAGACAACTGCAATTCACATATTTTCCGCGGACACACAGGTTTGTCGAGTAGTATGTATGTGCATGCGCTGTTGTTGAATTGACTCTAACGAATCCTAGCGACGGCCTCTACACTACTATTCACACTGGCTAGTTGACGTTTCGCACTTCGCCAAATTAGCGAAAAACGGTAACTTCGGACCAAAAAAAAATTTTTAGTCGTCTTGTGATGATATCGCGCCTTTAGTGTGTTACTAAGGAAGGCATGGAGATTACTTTTCCCGTCTATTCTAGGCCTCTAAAGTTCTTATTTCCAAATTACCACGTCAATGCATAATTACCGAATTTTTATAAAGTAATCATAACTCTACTAATTACCATTAAAATTTTACTGTAACACAATATTAAGTAATTAAGAGTTGTATGTGTTGAACACATTAAATTTGAATAGAAATGATTAATATAGGTGCGTCATTTTGGTAGCATGTAAAAGGATATCGTTCATCTTCATTCAAGGCCAAAAAGGAAATCACTGAAATTATCTTTGTACGATATTCGTTAAGCATTTTGCAATTGAGAAAAATATTAGTGTGTGCTAAACCAGTGGCAATATGCATTCGGATCAGTTTAGAGTAAAATAGAGAGAGGGAGGAACTTTTACTTCAAAATATAACTCATTTTTACCAATGACATATTCAGACAATTCTTGAAACCATTCGTTCGCAGATTGTTGAATGATATACATCCTAGACAGTGAAAATACGTTTCTGAGTTATACAAATTAGAGCACCTTAGGGGTAAAGAATGTTGTACGTAGTTCAAATAGTATGGTTTGAACAGTATAGCAACTCCTGCAAAAATTATTAAAAAAAAACCACTTCGTTAGAATTTTTTGCATATATATATATATATATATATATATATATATATATATATATATATCACAGTATATCTGTATACTAACTACCATTCGTGAGATTTTACCAAACAAATACGCGAAGACATTAAAATAAACACAATTAAGCTAATCTAGTGTTTCATTAAAATAAAAAAACTTGCACTTTTTTGAAATTGTAAATATAATCATATAATAACAAAAAAATACTATTAATCTGTGTGTATAGCTTTATTTTATCATCCTGTTCATTTCTAACGCGAAAGAATTAATCGAACTTGCTAACTATCCGCAAATGTTAAATCTATCTTCATGTACTTACTCTTTATCTGATCTCTTTAAAGTAATGATCTGACTTAAGCATATTTCATTAAAGGTATAACGTAACTACTGCCATGTCACTAACAAAATCATTTATGAATAATAATTTATGAAATTAGCACCAGTGTATAAAAATACATGTAGACTTGTATTTTCTTTTGAATAACGCCAACTTTTTTCTGCGACAGTGTACATGAAAACGAAGTGTTCAGTTCAACTAAGGTTAATTATACTACAGGATAGAAAGAAAATACATTTTATTATGGCAGAGTTTGGCACATGGAAAATTTCGGCCACTAGTTTCGCTTCAATCGATAATGTACCAGATAAATACGAAACCGTAGTAAAATGAAATTTTAAATAAACTTGGAAATGACAAAAGTAATTTAACTTAATTTTAAAGTGGAAAGATACCGATTTCACGTTTTAAATTATCAACTTAATGCAACTTAAAATTCAGGAATGCTCTGTGGTTGGTCAGTTAGGTGCACTACCGATACCAGCGCTCAAGCGGCAGAAACTTTCCCTGTGACGAACGTATAACATTGATCTTTCTAACCTGTAGTAGGATCAACCTTATTTCAACTCGGAGGCCGTGTCCGAAACTATTTAGGTTACTAAATCAACCACGTGACCAGGTTAGAGCAGTAAATATTTGAGGATTTAGGGTGTAAAATTTACTGAGGTAAAGTAGCATGCAAAATTCCCAAATACCTCCGAAAATTCGTCGGCTGCTGTTTACTTACGTTTTGTACTCCGCTTTTAGGCAGAAAAACACACACATATTCATTAAAACAGTAATAACGTAAATTAGTATTTTCTAAATAAATCAACCCCAAATTAAAATAAATACTATAGTATAATTCGTAATTTAGGATGTGAAAGAAACAGCTAATTAGTTTATATATAATAACGAAGCACGCAGCACTGTTCCATAACGTTCGAATCTATCCACCCTAGGGATAGACACGTAATGGAACTATTCATTTGTTGGCCAGACTGACAGCAGTACACCTCCTCGTAGCAGCAGTTTGAGAGAGGAATCTGTTATCGGCACAACAATCTTCGCGCGTATCTTGTCACACATTGCTTGCTCTTGGACTCGCAGTGGAAGAAGTGTCTAACGACCATCCAAGGAAATCTACAAATGTTAACCTAGTTTTTCTGGCTTGCCCTTATCACGCCCAAAAGCCTTAATCTTGCAAAAAAAATAGCGTAGCCAGTTTTCCCATAGCGGCATTTCAAAGTCAAAATTTGCGTAATTTTACTTGAAAACCAATAAATATTATGAAATGAAATAATTCACAATATAACTACACGTCCCGAGTTACCGCTTGAAGTATAAAAACTCATTACAAAAAAATTCTGTATTTTAACCATTTTTTTAATACAAAAATATTTTAAAGTGTGTTTTTATATGCTTCAAGTCTTAGACCGTGATATTGTAGTTTTGATGTGATTTTTTATTTCATAATGTTTACCGATTTTCAAGTTTTGCATGACGTAAAAATATGCAAATTTTGACGTTGAAATGGTGTTATGGGAAACTGGCTGAGCTATTATTTTTTTGTTAGAGGTAAATTACTCCCAAGTAATGTCTACAAAACTAACCTTATTTTATACAAATATAAAATTATGATTTTATCCCTCTTGAACACCTTTAAAAAAGTTTTAAATTTTATTCATTAAACTACCCTAAACCCAGCATTTTGTATTGTTTACGGTACCGACCAAGGTATCGCAATGGTAACAAGTTGGACTCGCATTCGACAGGAGCCGGGTTCGACTCCCAGCACCAGCCATCCTTATTTCGGCTATCTGTGGTTTCCCGAAATCGTCCCAGGCGAATGCTGCGATCGTTCCCTAACATAAGCCATTTCAGATCCCACTGAGAACCCTGTCCTTGGGTCAAGTTCGGTCTCGCTGAATGTAATGAGTTCGCTGTCGACGACGTAATGATCACTTACGTTACCTTCAACTATAGATCTACAACAGTATGTTGCCTAATTAAAAAATTGTTGTAAATCATTCTGTATTTGCGACTTTGTTACGTATTTACATGAAAACTGGTATTTGTATAGACGATTAATGATACGTGTACGTAAGAGAAACACGTTCACAACAAGATAAGCAAGACGCCTCTCTGTAAACGAAAATGCGTGTCTAGGTTGTACTTCGACCGACGCTGCCGTTACGATGAAATGAAGCATACGGCTCGATGTTGGTGTTCGCCACGGAAGCAAGGGAATTTAGAGGTTTGGGACGTGACACGGTTATTGATCACATCATCAGGGAGGCGATTAAATAGCGCGCTCTCTCTCTCTCTCTCTCTCTCTCACTTTCTCTGATGTTCGGCGGAAAACTTTCCTACATTGCACTGTAGTAGAATTAGTGTGGTAGCCTGTGTAAACGTGTTTCTCACAGCCTATTTGTAGAGTTGTGTAAACAGTAAGGAAAGTTCTGGCAAGGTCATCACACCTCATGCCAACTTTTTGGACTCAAATCATTGGACTGGAGTGCAGTGTTTTTACCGGTAGCTTGCCTCTTTTTAATCAATAAATGAAGAGTATATTATTTAATGGCGTGTTGTTAATGCAAAATATGGTGTTGTGTGCACCTACACATTTAATTTTTTGTTTCTGCACAAAGATGTTTATTCCCTAAAAATAACACATAACCATAAAATTTTTAAATTTTTGGCTCCGAAAAAAAAAATTTCTAAAGAATTATGGAGGCCTAAAAATGTGTGTTCTTTGAGAACTATTCCAAGCAGACATCATTCACGCACTTCGAGCAGTTTTCAAACTGACGTCTGTCTTACGAAGCTCTGCACACGACTAGGTAGCCTGGGCTGGCAACATTACATGCGCACATACATAGGTACAAATGTATTTAATAAGGCCGAAAATTCGCGTCTTGAAAATGTCTACAATAATTCATCAGGACAATTTCCGCCATTTTTAAGTTGTTAAAGCCCACCAATGAGGATGTGATTGTGAAGGAAACATGAAGACTGTCACAATCAAACCATTAGCTAACTCCACCAGCAACGATCACCGAAGGTAATACTAGAACATGGTTGGGCGCTTTAACAGACTTGTCTGAAACTAGATCTCAGCTAGGCACTCTTACGACTATCTCTCGAGGGATGGCTGTTTCACCATTACAAACACGACTTTGTTAGCCACACTTTACTCGACGTCGCTTATATTTTGTAGCAGAAAATTTTGCAAGCTAGTACTTCACATGTGTAGGTAAGTGTAGTAGTAGCCAGTCAGTCAGATTACTCGAAGAAAATAATACCTTACTAAAAAAATTCCTCGTTTGTTTACCAATATTGTGATTTGGTACTGGCGATGTCGTTAAGTCTAATGATTTGCACTTAAACTTGGCGTAGTTCATATGTTGAATTAAATTAATTTAAAAAAAATTACAAAAGAAAACACGTGAAATCAAAAATAATATATATGAATACACCAGTTGTTCACATCACATTCGTAAATGTATAGGCCGTACCTATTGCTGAAGTGTATACAGGGCTGTGTTCAAAGAACAGAGGCTGTGTTGATATTACGATATTGTGTGAACATTTAAACATACATTATATTATTTCTCAATCTTCGTTAGTGTTGTTTACAGGACAGTGTCAATGAATAACAATACTACAATATAATATAATTATTTTGTTTCTTTCATTTAATGCTTAGGCAACCTCAATTTTCCCTTGTTTATAAATGACATATTTCTAGGTTAAACAATGACTTCGGCATCTGTACCACCTTCTGTGATTTATGAAAATGATTTAATATTATCTGCTACCATACATTATATAAGTTAAATTGAATTGCGTGTTGGAAACAGAAGGTGTACACAAAATAAATAAATAGGGTGATGTAATCAGACCATGTAGAGAAACATAACACGTGAATTAAAAGATATACACTTTTTTATTGTCATTACGCTTAAAGCAGTGGACAGTGTCAATTTAGCATATTACATATATAGTGTAAATAGTCTCAACATTTCTGTTATAAAGTATATAATTAAAACAATGGAAAAGATTTATAAAAGAAATGTAGTCTCAGGATGTACAACTTCTCCTTCAAACGAGTATCAATTTGTTTAATATATTTCATACAAGATATGCACAATTTCAACATGTCTGTATCAAAATTAATAATACAATTTCATTTATTAAATTTAGGTTTTAACATTATATCCCAATACCATGTACAGTCTTATCCAAAAATTCTTGTACATTATACATTGGGTACAAAATAAGTCAGCCATATATAATTTTCTTAAATCTTTGGTTGATAGCTTTTTTTACTTGTAGTAGAGGAAGTTTATTTTACAATTTGATACCCATAATGATATAACTACGTTTACATATGTCAGTACAGGGCTGTGTATCTCTATAGGACTTTCTTTGACCCTGGTCCCTGGCGCAGGGCGTTAGTGTAGAACCTTGTCCTAAAACTTACGAGGTTACCCCGGGTAGAGTAGATTACATTTCGTAAACATGTTTTCCGTCCGCCATTTTTTCGCGCAATTAAATGGCGTCAATTGTTAGGAGGCATAATTTTCACGTTTGATTTGGATTTTTTTTTTCATAATACATTATTTTTTACGCTGGTTAGTGTTTTGAGGCAAGTTATGAATACTAGCGACGAAAAACATGCAGGTGCTCAGGCGTTTGCTATGTTGTTTTGAAGAATTGAAGAGTAGGCCGTCGCTCGGTTCAGTTTTATGGATGTACGAACAAAATATCTACTTGAATTGTGGAAATCTTAGTCCAGACTGTTTTAGTCCTGTTACAAAATGGCTCAACATTCATTCCGAACAAATTGGAATGTACTAGGTATGTACATTTAAGTATGACTTACTGTGTATAATATTTGTATTAGGCCTAGGACCTATAACCTAGCTGGACAATCACTACTTCAATAGCAAGGCAGGCCTACATTACACAGAAAGTTGTCATAAATGGTAGGCCTAGTTCCTCAGTGAGATTTAGGCATGATTACAAGGGTTGGATTTTGGACTTGTTTTTGCTCTGTAACCTATATTTTTATCTGGCCTTTATATATTTTTGTAGGTAAAAATAGCTTTGTGTAATGTATTAGAAACGAAGCAATTATCAGACAGTGCAATAAACAATTGTAGGGACTTGGTTGACATTGTTCCTTATAATAAATTATTAAAAGACGATTTAAACAAAATAAAATGTATTCAATTAAAAATAATATGTATGCTACAGAATGTCTCTAGTTGTAAAGACAAGTTTAGAAAAGTAATTTTTCACACATTAAGTATCTAGGTTTTTGTATATATTCACATCTCGAATTAAAAAAAATTCTAACATTTAGTGACGAAACTTGATATGACCTAACTGACTGCTTGTTTTGCATTAAGTAATTCTATTATATTATCAAGTCATGACATTGCAAAAATTGTTTCTTTGTTATATTTTTTTATGTTTTATTATTATTTTTTATTTATTTTTTATTTTTTTCATTTTTATTTTCTTACAAATGTATCAGAATGAAGTCATGCTTGAGGCCGCAAACATATTCAAGAAACTGGCCATTGGTGTCTGTACTGCCAATGATGGTAAAACATCCAAAACTTTAAAGGCTACTGGCTTAAATAATCTTCCAAGAATCCCTGCAGGTACGTAAATAATAATAATGAGGCAGAATATTGGATTCCTAAACAGAAATTTGGTAGTTAAGTTATGAGATAAACAATAGTGTCCTTGTTTGTTGTACGACTCATGTAACATTTCATGATTACCACAGTAAAGTACTTAAATAAACATATTCTTAGGTTTCTTACATAATTTATTATGTCAGCAGAAACCCATATTCAGCTTATATCTCTCTCTATCTCTCACACACACAATACACCATCCCTAAGTTCTTAAAGTATGAGGACAAAATGGGAGAGCAAAGAGTACCTACAGCTGTAGCAGGCATTTGATTACCATTTTGTAAATTAAATACTTTTCTGACAATATAAATTAAAATACAGTTATTATTATTTTTTGAAATTATCTTACACACATCTAGGTTTATGTAAAAACATTACATTGTAATGCTAAAACACTTCCCTCGCTGCAGTATTTCCATTAAAAAAAAAAGAAAATCATAATTTTACACAAAAATGTATTAACTTTAAATAGGCTATATGTTATTTTAAAGTTTTATGGCTTAATGTTGCCTTGTATGGAAGTTCCATATTTTTTTTCTGTAAACTCCTTACTTTGATAAAATCAGAAAAAAACTAATAATAAACATTTAAATTGCATGCTCTTAAGCAAGACGTAACCGTTTTTGTAATACAGTGCAATATTTAAATAAGGGTGACATGGTTATCTTGTAATTCGTTAAAAGTTTGAAAGCTGCCCTATTAGTTTGCACCAGTTTCTGCAAAAGTTACTATACATTAAAATAAGTGCTAATTTCCAATAATATTATCAGTTTTGATCAAAGATGCTGTGTTAATAATAAAACGTACTTAAATGTATTTTTTTAAGTGTTGCAATTGCTTTGAACATGCATATTCAATTTAAAAATTTTATATATGTCGTGAAAATAGGTAATCACAAAAAATTTCCCTTTACATTGTTGATTGTTGTCTACTTGCAAATAAATATCACAAAAATTTTAGCTGTTTAGTCACTTTCAACTTATCTCTTAAGTTTTTAAATATTAGCTTTCCTTACTACGTATTACTTTTTGTTTTAAAACTAAAAGAGCATCGGTCTAATTTCTAAATATAACCACAAATCAATACACTTTACTCTGACATAAAAAATGTGTTGTAGTAACATATATGTATAAGATTTAAAAACATTGTCACAAGAATATATTTGTAACCTAAAACTTTGCTGTATGTCGGAAACAAAAACTGGGAAAGTTAATAATTGAAAAGGCATACATTTGCTTGCAAAAATTTTTTTAAGTATCCTTATTTTAAATAAAACGTATGTACAAAAAAAAACATTATTTTAGGTACTCTGTGTAGCTCGCAGTCATAAAAGCAATTCGACAATATAGAAATTGATTTAGATGTGTATTAACTTCGAGGTAACCTTTTCAAATTAAATATATTATCATGAATTACCTACACTCTAAATCTGAATGAGTGATTATTCACTTATTCACGCCGATGGATGGAGCAGTTTCAACAAACTGAATAAGTGAGAAACCATTGCGAAATCGGCGACTATTCACTGATTCCGATAAAGAGTGCCAAAATTCTCAATTAATTAGTGAATGTCCACAAATTTTCCAGTAATATTTCACTGATTCAATAAGTGAAAATTGTTCTTTGAAAACAACTGGAAAAACCGGTGAATATTCACTGATTCACTTGTGAGATATTGGCATTCTTGAAGGAAATCAGTGAATTTTTACAAATTATTCAGTGACTACTTTCACTAATTCAAATTGTTGAAACTGCTCCATCCATCAGCGAGAATCAGTGAATATGCACTAATTAAGATTTAGAGTGTATTTCAGAATAGCCTTTTATAGTGCACTGTCGCAGGAAAGAACTGCCCAACTGTGTATTTGACATGTAATTTTAATCATGGGTAAATACTTCATGGTTTGTGTTTATCTTCTCAGATAATGAGATCTATCATCTTCACCATCAAGAAATTATCAGAAATTATGTGTTTTACGTACTATCATGCACATTACAAAAATAACTTGTAAATGAGCCATTTGAGTATAATGCTAATGTGTACTGAACAGTGCTGAGGTATTGTAATGTTGTTCATGTACAACATAATCTATTACTATTATTTTTTTACAAAATAAAGGGGACATATTCTGTATTCATATTTACTCTGTGAATTTTTCCGTTCCAGAATTGTTTTTTCGTATTATTTTTATTATGGACCAAAAATTTTTAGTACAGTGCAAGAAAACTCTTAAAGGTTTAACTGTCAGTAACTTGTTTTTGTAAATATCAGGACTTTTGTGTCACTCATGTTTTACTACTTTCATGCTTGTTTATACTACAAGAACAGTACAAACTGCAGTAGTGGTCCGTACGATCTCAAGTACATACCTAATGACTCAAAATATTAATTTTAACATGTCATTAACTATGTATTTTTATCTTCAAACCATATCTTGTTGGGTGGAAATTCATATGCGGTTTGCGAATGAAAGAAATGGAATAAAATCTTTATCTACTGTGAGTAATTTTGCATGGTTTTTTTTTTAAATTACTGTAGTTCCCTTCATATTCTATTGGATGTATTGCAGCATGTATAAAAACTGGGTAAGAAGTTGTAAGATAATACTTGTGTGGTTAACCGAAATTTTAAACCAATAATGTAATTGCATTGTATAGTTGGTTTATCAACACTTTTTCAAGATAAAATTAAGGTATAAATTTATATTATGAAGAAAATTATAAGACATAGGTCTATATGAAAGTAATGAACATATAAACATCACTGCAACGTCTTTAGTAATATACACTGCCAGTAGTACGGTGTAAATATAGGTGCTTCAGACATTTATTAAGAATGAAAAGAATTGTATATTGTTTACTTTTTGACAATAATTACTTCTTATTAAGCCACGCATTTTTTGTCTGCTGTGAATTTTTTTTTTCTTTGAGCTGCAATCCCATTATTACGTTTTGTTAGCATTCTAATATACGTTTTTTTTACTTTTTTGGTTCATCACATAAGTTTGACTAATGTAAATAATAATTTTGTTAAAAAATTGTCAATTTTCTTTAATAATGAAGTCATTATCATATTTCTAAGAGTAATTCAAATTGATTTCTGCCTAATAATAAAAACCAAGTAACAACAATTAATATGCAGGTAACTGAGGTATCTCTAAAAAAAACTGTTTATGTAACCAATTGTTACTGTTAATATACCTATGTTATTCTTTTTAGCGTACACATCTATAATTTACAAAAACTATATGTGTGGTAGTATTCAATATCATGAAGATAATAAGAAATCCTGCTAATGCAATTATTTTTTAAACAGAAGTTTAAAATATATTTCGAACATTATATATTACAAAAGTGCATACATTTCGTTTATATAAAACTTCAATTACATAAAAAAAATGAAATCTGTTTGATTGGATTTGTATAATTTTGTAACATATTTTAAATATTTTTATAATATGCACATGTGTATATGTGGGCTATTCAAATCAAAGGTAGATATGTGAATTCACTATTATTCACTATCCAGAAAATAATATAAAATTCTTTGAACATATTTTTCTTTTATATGTATATACACACACACACACACACATCAGTTGACGAAAAATGTATTCCCAGGACTTTTTATTGTTTTCTGGATAGTGAATAATAGTACATTCAAATATCTACCCAAGATTTGAATAACTCGCCAAATAAATGATAGTCGAAGTAGTTCTTAGATTAACTGCAAGAATGCGCGATAGTTCAAACAAATTGCCGCACCGATAGATGGCAGCACTGTCGCGGACTTTGGCGGAAATTAGAGTGTCCCGTCTATAGGTCAGTACCTAGAGGAATCATGGAGGTATTAGTCTATGGAGTGGCATCTGCCGTACATTTCAATGGTAATCGTGTGAAGCCGATCATTTTCGAGCATTTTCGAACTGGGCATGCGCAGGACGTTATTTTTCATGAGTCACCATATTTTGGATGGCAAAGCAATTTCAGAAAGCAATGTAATTATGTATTTTTTTACAAAAATTCGCGCAAATTCTCTATTTGAATAGTACACAACAGTTAACAATTGCTTCAGAAATATAAAAAACCGAATTAGCTCTCGCTGTGTGTATGTACTTTATAAACTTTCTTACCTATACAAAGATAATCCTCCGCAACGATCGAATCTGTTTGTAAGGCCAAGAGCTGCACAAACTTTAACCATAATGTGTAGTTAACAAAAAACTAAAACATTTTCATTCAGCTCAATGCTGTGTTTACATGGTTTTGCCACCACTATCTCTATCCTTGTCTTTAAACGTCGTCTGTTGGCTGGTTTAAAATTTGCTCAAAGGCTTCCACTCCATAGACTAATACCTTCATGAGATGAATACAATATTACAACCATGGACAACGAAGGTTTCACTAGATCAGCATCTCTTATGTTAACTTCTTTGACCGAGTACGACATGTGACAACAGCGCCTTGCGCCTGGGACGGTGAAAAGTGCAAAATATGTTTTCGTCATAGTTTTTCGTGAGGGACACGCAAGCGGAGTTTGTCCCTCTATTTAAGAAACAGCCTGTATATATATATATATATATATATATATATATATATAACATAATTTTTTTCGTTCTTTGGGAACATACTTTTCATTTAAAACAAGGATACTTAAAAAATATTGTTAACTTTCCTAGTTTTATTTATGACATACAGTACAGTTTCAGGCTACTCAGATATTCATATGACATTATTTTGCATTTTTTAAAATATATTACTACATTTCCATATTTTTGTCAAAGTAAAGTGTATTGATTTGTGGTGACAATTAAAATGTGCACAGATATGCCTTTCATTTAAAATTAAAAGTAAAAAATAGTTAGGAAAGGTAATATTCACAAACTTAAGAGATAAGTTAAAAATTATTAACAAGCTAAAATTTGATGACATTTATTTTCAAGAAGACAACAATCAACAATGTAAAAGGACATGTTTTGGCTTGATATATTTTCAATTCTCATATTAAATTTTTATATTGAATATGTAACACGTTATACATGCTTAATTTCAACAATAAGGAAGAAAGTAAATTTAATTTATATAGCATTTAATTATATTTTATAAACACAGCGACTTTGGTCTAAACTGAAATTTTTTTTAACAAATTGGTACTTTGCACAATCTGGTGCAAACTAAACAGGACAAAAGTATAAGGGTTACAGAAAAAATATGTGGGACATCCACACAAGGCAGCATTAAGCCATAGAAAATTTAAAAAAATCATAATATAGCCTATTTTAATAATTTTTGTACGAAAAATACTTTCTTTTCAAAATAATTAATTCATTAAATTTTAATTAAATGCCTGCTACAGCTGTAGGTACTCTTGCCCTCCTATTCGTCATCATTCGTAAAGAACTTGGAAGGAAGGTGTGTTGGGTGTTTTGGTGAGAAGCGAGTAAAGGCAAGAGTGCACATTTGTGTGTGTGTCGGTGTGCGTGTGTGAGAGAGAGATACAGGCTGAATATGGGCTTCTGTTGACATAATAAATTATACAAGAAACCTAAGAATTTATTATTTCATTTCTAAAGTATTTTACTGTGGTAGTTATAAAACGTTAAATGAGTTGTACAACAAACAAGGACAATAACTGTTTCTCTCCTAACTTAACTGCGAAATTCCTTTTTGGGCTCTAATATGTCTTGTCTTTAACAAAACTCTCATTGTCATTATTATTACTATTATTAATGTTTACGTACCTGCAGGGCTTCTTGAAAACAGACAGATTATGGCAGCCGGTAGCCTTTAATGATGTTCCTGGATGTTTTACAATAATTGACAGTACAGACATCAATGGTCAGTTTCATGATAATGTTTGCGGCCTCGTGAACGATTTCACTCCGAAATATTTGTAAGAAAAATATAAATGAAATAAAACAATAAAAACAAAAATAGGTATGACAAAGAAACAATTTAACTATCTGATTATATAGTAGCAATATTTGCTAGAAAGAAACAGTGCCGTTAAGTTCAAGTTTTGTCAGTAACTTAAAGTTAGAAAAAAATTTTTTTTAATCGAGATATAAGTATACAAAACCTAGATAGGTCCTACTTGATTTGCGGAACTTGACTTTTCAAAACGTGCATGTACAGCCGGAAATGATCTGCAGCCTACAGTTTATAAAAAAATTGAATACTTACATTGCAGTTTGTTTAGATTGTCTTTTTAATAATTTATGGTAAGGAACGATGCCAACAAAGTCCCTACTATTGTTTATCATAACATCTGATAATTATTTCGTTTTTGTACAATACATTTGACTATTCAAATAAACTAAAATTGCACATAAAGGGCAGATAAAGATATAGGTGTTAGAGCAGAAAAGAAAGTTCAAAATCGATCCTTGTAATCATGCCCAAATTTCACGGAGGAAATAGGCCTACCATTTATGTATACTTTCTAGGACTGTAGGCTTACTGTGATATTGAAGTAGTGACTGTCCAGTTAGGTTATAGGCCCTAGACCTAAAACAAATATTATACAATGTAAGTTATACTTTAATCTACATACCTGGTGAACCCGAACTTTGTTCGGAATAAAGGTTGAGCCATTTCATCGTAACAGGGCTAAGACAGTCTGAATTAAGACTTTCGCAATTAAGTCGATATCTTGTTCGTACATCCACAAAATGGAACAAAGCGATGGCCTGATCTTCAACTCTTCAAATCAACTTAGTGCAAACGACTGAGAACCTGTGTGTTATCGTTACTAGTATTCATAACTTGCGTCAAAACACTAACCAGTGTAAAAAATTATGTATAATGAATAAAACGAATCAAAACCAAACATGAAAATACTCCTCCCAACAACTGACGCCATTTAATTGCGCGAGAAAATGGCGGACGGAAAACTCTACCCAGGTCACGGTCGTAGAAGAACAGGTCTGGACACTCGTCTATCAACTAATGTATTTTGCTTGACCCCCTTGTTGTTTGGCTGTAGTTCGTCAAGTTACCGAGAACGTTGTACTTTTTGGCGCTATAATCCGGGCGGTCGGACTCAAACTCCACCCACTTTTATCCATTGTTAACATTATAAAGTAAATAAATATTGCTGGAGCCATGATTAAAAATTGTGAGCGAAGGAAGTATTTCATAAATTGATAACAAAAATTTTATCTTAGTGGGAGGGAAGTGAGCGGAGTTTGGGCCCGACCGCCCGCATTACAGCGCCAAAAATGTATAGCATTATCGGTAATTTGGTGAACTACAGCCAAACAACAAGGAAGTCAAGTTTCCAGACGAGTGTCCAGATCTGTTCTTCTACGACTGTGACACAGGGTAACCTCGTAAGTTTTTGGACAAGGTTCTTTACTAGCACCCTGCGCCAGGGACGTGGAACTAAGATCAAAAATGGCTGACGGTCAAAGAAAGTCCTATAGGGATACCCGCCCCTGTTTACAACGCAGAGTGAAAAGCAATTTATTACTAACTAGCCGGCTGGCTGCGGCGTTGCCCGCGTGAAATTATGTAATGATAAACAGTAACTCTCGATAAAATATGTGAAGGCATTTAACAGCTAGCGTACTCAATAACAGTAAACTATAATTAACTGTTTTAGCTCAGTGAAAAGAGTGCGCGCAATATTCTCGTATAATGTCATAAATTCCCATCGCAAAGTTCGCACGGGATACGAACCCGTAACCCCACCCCTTCCACACCAAAAGCTTTATACAATACCTGAGTGAATGTTAAAAGCATGCCGTGATATTTCTTTCGTATGTAGTGGCTACAGTCCAAAGAGGTTTTTATATGAGTAGGCTGGCAAAAAGAAACGACTGTTGAATTATTTATCCGTGATCATTCTCTTTTTTCGGGAGACTATAACATTTAACTGCTTTTCACCTACTTAATTTTCGAATTTCATAAAAACCTGAATATGATGTGTAGATATTTACATAAGCTTCATTCTTATCAAAAAATCATTTCGATATCTCAATGGGTATTAGCGGTACAGATGATTATTTGAAATCACATTGTATGTTTTTAACAGCTTTCAAGAACGAATTTCGAAAAATTCTGAATTTTTTTTTATATATTTACGTAAGATTTATTTTAAAGCAAAAACCATTTCAATATTTCCACTGGTTTAGGAGACAAATGTGATTAATTTAAAACACGTTATATTTTTTTAAGAGCATTCAAGGACGAATTTCGAAAAATTGTAAAAATACTTTTTAGATATTTACTTAAGCATCATTAAAAAAAATCACCTCACTATCTGAAATGGTTTAGGAGAAATCACGGATTAATGAAAAACACATTTTACGGCTTTCAACCCACAAAATTTTCGAATTTTGCGAAATCGAAAAATTTGCGAATATGCATTTCTTTAAGCAATATTATGAAGTTAAAAAAATTATTATAGCATTCCCGGTTAATGAGATGTCAAGGATTCTTTTAAACCACATTTCACCCTTTTTCACCCCCTTAATTATCGAATTTCAAACCATTCTTTCTTAGTAGGTGATTACGGGTCAAGTGGAAGCTTCCCTCAAAATTTCATGGTTTTAGGTCCAGCGGTTTGGGCTGTGCGTTGATTAGTGAGTGAGTGAGTGTTTCAGGACACTTCATTTTATATATTAAGACTAGCAGTACCCCGCGGCTTTGCTCTCGAGTATTATTCATAACTGATAATATTTACTTTAATTGAATAACCTCTTTGTACACAAGATTGGTACTTCAGTCATTAAGTGTTAGAATGTCCAAGCGGCTAGTTGAACTAATTCTGCAACAGGATAAGTAGCTATAGCTAGCTGTCCACGCGAAAAGCAGTCTTAAGTTTGTCCCTGCCACTAACAGCGACTTCGCCTGGGTCTTATTTATAGCCCTGCCAATTTGAGGTTGTGGAGTAATTACAGACACCTAAGGTAAGAGGTTAATCGAATGAAAAACATCTGTTTAACCTGTGCACAACCATTGGTGACGGTGCCCTCAGTTATATAGTTTCAAAATATTCACTTTAACTTTATTGCTATTACATAGTTTCGGTGGGTAAAGGTTTCGCGGAAACGTATTTGGTACCCCAAACTTGAGATTAGTGAGATGATATATCGTTGGTTTACTGCCAAAAGTGACAAAGTCAAAATGAGATAAAATTATAAAAATGCTAGGAATATGTATATGTTGTTCACGAACTATTGCTCAAGTTTAAAGTCTTTTCGTCGTTTCGTACTGTTGTTGTCACAGTATAGTAACATACCACATTTTTGTTAATACCTACAATTTAATACTGTTTTGAAACGAAATAGCATTTATGACTTAATCACTTTTGGCAGTATACCGACGACATGTTAGCTGATATTGTAGAGGAACCTAAGTGGAAAGCGAACTGCAATTTTACCCCTTTTAAAGACTACATGTAAATTGCACTAATTCGATCTGCCTTGTAGTTTTTGTATGTCAGAATCGAACGTTCGCACGCAACATTTAACGGAATTCGAGCCCAGAACCTCCCGGAATTTAGACCTGAGTAACAAACAACTACGTCACGTAACGTCGAAATAATTCATGAAAATAAAATTTTATTAAAAAAAATATAATATCTATGTCCTGGGCTCATAGAGGTTGTACAACACAACGTCTCGATAGGTTACTGTAGAGTGAAACGCCTCTATAGGTTGTATTTCACTGCTCGTTCCTGCTTTTCGGATCGTCTGCCTTGAATATTGTCTAACTTAGTTTTATTCCTAATAATCACGTTTCGTATAAAGACAAAAAATTACATATATATTTTTTAATATTTACGTAAGCATCACTCTGACGCGAACAACACCCCAATATCGCTACTGGTTAGATAGATGTCGTGGGTTGATGGAAAACAAATTTTGTGCTTTTTCACCCTTTTGGGTGTCGAATTTCGAAATATTTTAAATTTAAATCTTAGACATTTGTATAAGTATCCAACTGAAGTGTAAATTACATCGCTAGCCCGTTCAGTCGAATCAAAATCGATCATTCACTTAAAAAAAAAACACATATCACCCCTGCACAGTAATGAGAAATCGAATTTCGAAAAATCTGAAATCCGTTTAGCGATAATTTCTGTAATCATCATCCTGAAGCAAAAATTAATTGTATATCTCGACGGGTTCAATAGATATCGAGGATTTATCTAAAACACATTCAAGGTCTTTTCACCACCTAAGAGAGTAAATTTCAGAAACACTTTAATCACTTTTTAGAATACTTTATTGGTGTCTCACGGACGTAAAAAACACAACATTATTCCGCTGGGTTCAAGATATATCGACGATTAATTGAAAACGCTCTTCACCACTTTTCACCCCTTTTCAAGTCCTTAGGTGGTGAATTTCGAAAATTCCTGAAATTACTTTTTAGGTATTTGAGTAAGCATCAATCCTAAACAAAAATCACGTCGCTATATAAAAAGCTATGGGATCGATATATATCGAATGTAAGTCGAAAACATATCTTACCCCTTTTTTAACCAGTTTAGGGCCGAATTCGGAAAATATATTTTAAGTGGTACTTGGGATATTTACAAAAGCACCAATTTAAAGCAAAGAGCACTTCGATGTCCCGATTGATTCGATAGATATGGAAGGATAATCGAAAACACATTTCACGTATTTTCACCCCTTTAAATAAAGAATTTCGAAACGTCTTTGAGTCCTGTCATAGACATTTGTAATTGTAACCAATTAAAGTTAAAATCACGACGATAGCCAATTGTGTTTCAAAGATAAAGACGATACATAAAAAACACATTTTGCCCCTTTTTATTGCTTGGGGGTCGAATTAAAAAAAACCTAAGACTACTTTTTGGGTATTTACGTAAGCAATATTTTGAAGTGAACATCAACTCTCTATCCCGAAGGGTTCGATAGATATCGATAGTTGATTGGAAACACATTTCAGGTTTTCTCACCCCCTTAAATGCTGAACTTCGAAAAATCCTTCAATTGGCTAATATGCATTTTTACGAGAGTCCTATTAAAGTAAAAATCACGATGATAGGCTGTCGGGTTCGAGCTCTATCGACGTTTCTTTGGAAACACATTTAACCCCTTTTCACCCCCTTAGAGGTCGAATTTTGAAAAATCCCTTCTTAGTGCTCGCCTACGACCTGAGGGGAACCCCCACAAATATTTCACGATTCTAGGTCCAGTGGTTTGGGCTGCAGTTTGATATGTCAGTCAGTCAGTTAGTCAGTGAGTCAGCTTTCATTTTTATATATATAGAGATTAAAATATTAGGCAATCATAAACAAAAGAATTGGAGAAATAGTAAACGAATACATGCATAGTGCATATAGCACAGTTATAACTTAAAATCATCAACACGGCCAAATAACCCCATGAAAGATAAAGTACCTGGATGGAGTGCCACCCTGACAAGATACATTAAATTAGTTTGAAATAACATTATGTCTGGAAGACAACAGAATAACAAATAAATTAAAATAATTAAAGCGCATCACAGTATTGGATGAAATTAAATAGTTGATTGAAATCATAGTTGTAACAATAGATGAAGAAGTGATGAGTGATGACGAAACGCGACAGCATTATTAAAATTTATATAGTTGTATCGAACTTCTGAAGTTAGCGATGAGAAGATAACCCAGGAAAGGAGACTTGTAGATACCGTAGAGACTATGCCGCTGGAAACACGCAGGTTTTTCAGGAAACAGCGTTGAGGACTGGCGAACTACTGGTTGCATAGAAATCAGAATGAGAACCAGGAGTAAAAGTCAAATAGCCGGACTAGAGCGTACAATGTAAATTATGCAAAATTCAAAACTTACTAGTTACCTTAATACTAAAAGTTCGTAACTCCATATTATGAAGATTGGAAATTAGAGCCGCTTTAAACCATCATGATAAGGTATTTACAAAGAAATATTGTTAAAAGTAGATATAAAAATGTCATTTATAATAATGTTGTACTAAATTATGTATTTTTTCTCTGTGTGAGGGAATTAAAATAGTTTTTCTCTCCTCTGTTCTGAATGGATGCGAAATGGAGCAACGAGGTTTTACTGTTAAGGTAACGATAACGTGAAACTTAGACCCTCCACTCAGAGCAGGAACGTAGCCAACAATTTCTTTCGGGAGGGGGGGATATTAGCCATACCTGACAATAATAATATGCGAAGGGGGGGGGGGGGGTCCGGGGATCCTTCCCCGGAAATATTAGTTTTTTTTTAAGGTGCGAAATGGCGCTATTTAAGAACTTTGGGAAGCAAAAAAATTAACCTACCACTTTAAGAAATTTAAAAAGTTTTAAGTATACATAATGGTATAAAAGTGTAAACCTCTATGCTGATATACGAATTTCAGGGGGGGGGGGGGTTGTATATCCCGATATCCCCCTCTAACTAAGCCCCAGACACAAAGGGCAGACCAGTAGACTTACACCTTGAAGTACGCAGAAATGTAAAAGTGGATAAAATGAATGCTTCAGTAGTCAAACAAAATACTACAAAAACATGGCATGAAGGATAAAATGTTACACGAGACTTAAGTCCCGTAGACTAAGCCCTCCCGAAACACTGGCGCAACATGGCGGTACGCCATGTCTCTTGAAGATAAGGCGATAGCTATAGGTACGTAAATTTCGCAGATACATTTCAAGTCAGGTTGAACGCCAATTATGTATACTTCATTGTCATGTCTGTGACTTGCCGGCGTCTGTTACGAAACGCGTTTGACTACTGAAAGCCAGTAGTAAATAATAATGCGAAGTGCTATCACTTGCTACATGCATGTATGGTTATAAGCCAATTGATAATCGATTTTGGCCAGTGGGTGTATAGAACTGACAAGTCTAGGCTGCTGCCAGATGAATCCGCGAAACTGACGTACCTCTAGCGATAGCTAAATGCACTGAGTTTTGGTGAAAATAAATATGCCACATGTTGTTTCAGTGCCTCTGGTGCACATCTGCAGCTCTGCTTCATGGTCAGTGATTGGCTGTTTTTAACTGTGCTATCTACCCACAAATCGCAGACGGGTGGTGTCGCAGTGACGTTATCCTATTGGCACAGTCAAACGAGTGACGTCTCTACACGAATGTACCAATAACTACGTACCAGAGCTGCATGTGTGAACGTGAGACATTGAAACAAAATGTTGCATAATTATTTCCACCAAAATTCAGTGCCTCTGGCAATAGTGTGTGCGGAGACACAAACGGTACGAAGTAGTACTGACGCTATGTTAGTTCAGGGTGTGGCCACTAGATCGCACGGGGATGTTGAAAAGACCAACGAGGACGCAGGAAATGACTGTACAAAGCGTGGAGCGAAAGAAAAAACAGTAAAAACTAAAACTTTTTTATGTGTGCAATCGGTTAATTACAGCAGATACGGGCCGAAGTTGCAAGTCATGCGCGCTGCAAGGATGAGCTAACGGACAGCGTTACTATAAAAAATAACAGCTTTGACCACGTATGATATTTCCTGTGAGTTGTATTACTAGGTGATAGTGTTGTCGCGGCGCCGAGATTCTGGTTGTGAAGCAGCCTCGATGTGGTCGATGGTCTGGACTCGGAGACGGAAAATTAAACATAGTACAGCAAGCAAAGAAAAACTGGTGAAAATAATCATAGCATTCTAACCTTTACTAACAAATGTTAAATCCAATCAATAAATATATTTCATAAAAATAAAAAATGTGCCGGAAAATACAATTAAAAATGTCATAAAACTGATTAAACGCCACACATTTGATTCGGGCAACCGAAACTATGTATTGTTTCCTTTTAAGTGGTACATAGCGTTAGTGAAACGGCGCAGTGAGTTATGTATTGCTTGCTGTAATGTTAAGTGAAACTGAAATTTTTGTATGTGTTAATAAAACTGGCTTGGAATTTGACTGTGTGATACCATCAGTCGTAAACTACACAGTGCTATGACTATGCGCCAGAAGTTTCTATGGCTGTTGTTTAAATATCAAGCACCTATATTCAGTTTACAGAAATGTGAGTACTTATTGAAGATTGCCTTCTCAAGAAAGTCACAGTGTGATACCATCAGTCGTAAACTACACAGTGCTATGACTATGCGCCAGAAGTTTCTAAGCCTGTTGTTTATTTATCAATCATCTATACGCAGTTTACAGAAATGTGAGCACTTGTTGAAGATTGTCTTCTCAAGAAAAATTATCAACCGATATATTTTATTGTAGCTACAGATGTTTACTTGTAGTATGGTGACACATACGTATTGTTTATTTCTTATACTGCTACTAATACGTGATGGCAGAACGATGCACATTATATAGTACCATTTTTTTTTTCGAAAGATCTCCCTTAAAGTGAATGCAATCCAAGCGAGTTTAATTTGAGACGAAAATTTCGTACAACATAATTCTTAAAATTAAATTTTCCGTTATGACATAATACGCTCACAAATAATGATGAGAGAAATAAAATGTAGTGTTAGAAAACAGCCTTTTACATAAAAAGAAAAAAATATACCCAACGTGCTCATACTCTTAATGGACTAACGTAATTAAGTAATCAGTGAAATGAAGTACGACTGCTATAAAATGGAAGGTAACTTTTTTTATTATTTTTAAATCTTCTTAAACCCTCAATTTAAAAAGCTAGAATTATAGTAATAAAAATTATCACAAACGAGGAAGACGTCAAACGTTCCAACGAGAGGGAAAGTTCCTCGTAAGAAGAATGACTGTCGAAACAAAATGTTGTTGAAATTACCATCCACTTAAAAAATAAAATATAATTGAAATATCTCGTGTATCTGTACTCACTATAATTCATGAACTGAAGTTGTTCGGTACAGACGTATTACCCGTTGACCAACGACATAATGGATAACAGTTTGTAACTTCTTTCCTACCAACAATTCCACCACGAATTGTAACACAAATGCAGTATGCTTTACAGATGTTTGTATTCAAGAAAATATTTTTTTTTTACTCTTACTCTAGAAGTTACTTTCTTAGCATTAATACAAAGTGTTGTTGTGCATAGATTTGTTTCGTTTACATATGAACAAACAAAATTAGTTTTTAATCAAATTTTAGTTTTGTGTTGAAAGCATACATAAATGATAATAAACGAGTGTGTTGCGTTTACAATAGTTTAATAGTACTTTTTGTTGTTAACTTGATGACATTTTAAGGTCAACTTTATGTTGAAATAATTATTTTATTTGCTTAAAGAAAATAAAAGTTATCGTAAAGAAAAAATTTCACTGAACACAACAAATAAAATTATAAATAAATGAATATTTTCTTGCAATAAAATTAGATACATTTACGCAGGGTAAACAACATACTAATTTTTTTCTGCCTTATATTAGAAAAACTGTATTCTTCCAGGGTTTGAATATAATAGTAACCCTGTAACTTTTCCTTGAGGATTGTGAACCACTACCAGACCTGCAAGAAAACGCGTGATTAACACGCTACCTTGTACACCTTGTAAATGTATAACTATTCACTCACAGGAGCTGCAGACTATATACAAGTAGCTGAGGACACATTGTTCACAGGATTGTGCAATTTAGCTAGCAGGTGTTGAACTAGTGATATTTCCTGGTATCTGCCAATGGTCTGTAGTATTACAGTTAGAGACACTGATAAATCGCGGGAAAAGTTGATTGTTTACTAGGCTCCAACATGCTACGTACAACACTGAATGTTTTACTCCTACATTGGCTATAGTTAGAGGTACGTAAATTTCGCAGATACATTCCAGGTCAGGTTGAACGCCAATTATGTATACTTCAATGTCATGTCTGTGACTTGCTGGCGGCTGTAACGAAACGCGTTTGACTACTGCAAGCCAGTAGTAAATAAGGAAATAATGCGAAGTGCTATCGCTTGCTACCTGCTTGTACGGTTATAAGCCAATTGATAATCGATTGTGGCCAGTGGGTGTATACGACTGACAAGTCTAGGCTGCTGCCAGATGAATCCGCGAAATTGA
>PNEQ01057221.1:0-40948 GCA_003012365.1 Medauroidea extradentata
ACAGTGAAACGGTTAGTTGCAAAAGCAAGTCTACAGCGCACTACTACAAACCACATCACAACACCAGAGACAATGTACCAGTTCTGCAAGGAAAATATAAAGGGCATACACTTTGTCTTTGTTTCTATAGAAGAAGTTGAAGAAGTGGTAAGAAATCTTAATTTAAGATTCTCAGAAGCTTTGCAAGTGCCCCAGACACAAAAACATCACTGCTTCATTCCTCAAGACCAGACCACTTTAAAGATAAGTAGAGTCTCTTTAACATTCGAACAGTCCAACTTTGTGTTCAAGATAACCAGTGCTGCAAATATCAACAGTGGAGAAAAGATCAAACTCCGAGACTACATTGCTTGTGTGTATGGTGATCAGTGGTTCATTGCGAAAGTACTAGAGGTTTCAGAAGAGCATGACGGCAAAGTGGTATTTTTTTATCCAAGTGGACCATCTACCACCTTCAAACTTGAAGAAAAGGATGTCGTGTGGGTGGAAAAGAAAAACATTCTGGATATTTTAACACCTATTGAGTTTTCAACTGCCACTGGCAGAGTGTATAATATTTCCCAAGAAAAAAACACCTACCTATCAATGAAAATGAACACTCATCTCAAAAATGAAAAAAAAAAAATCATACGAGATAAGTACCATGGTAGACTGAGGAATAAACATAAAAGTAGGGTAGGTTAAATAATTTAATTATTTTCATTATTTATTTCCTGTTTTGCTTGGTTAAGTAATAACTTAATTGCAACTAACATTTCAATAAGTAATTCTTGAATAATTTAAGTTTGGTTTCTAAGTAATTTTGGGATGATTACAAGTTATGAACTGTCACTTTTCAGCATGATACTGAATTTAGATTGATTAATAAGATTCATTTTGAACTTAACAAATTAAAAAATGTATAACTTTTTTTGATAACTGCGAGTGTTTCAATTTTGAGAATTTTTTTTTTCATGAAGTGTGTAAACAAATGATAAATTAAGTGTGCAAGGTGAAAGACTATTTCTCAAGCTAATAAAACAAAACATACAAATGTTTGATGTTTAAAGACATTTGTATGACACATGATATAAGTAATGGTTATTTTTTAACTTCTGAAAGCCTGAAGTGATTTTTGAAGATATTTGAGTGTTCATAACTTTTTAACCAGTTTGAACCACAAAACTTTTTCTGTGGGGATTGGTTACATACCAACAGGAGTTTAAACCTGCAAAGCAAAACAATTTTCCATTCAGCCATTTTCAGTTTATATGACTGGAAAGTTGGCAATTTTTGAAAATATTTGATTTTTAAAAATTTATATCACTGCTAGGGTCAAAAAACACGGTGGTTTGAATGCATGAGGTCAAAGAGGGGTACCCAGGGTGTTAATAAAAAAATAGATAAGTGTATGGTTTATAGCCCTTTTTGAGTTACAAGGTGTTAAAAATGCCTTTTTTAAGCTTCTAAAACCCAAAATTTAAGCCCTTGTGATAAAAGTTTAGTATGTAAGAAAGTTGTGTTTATAATAATCACAAGAAACCGTGAACCCTTATCTGCAAGTTGGTAGAAACGGAAATTACATAACTTTAATGGGAAATTAAATATTGATTATTTCGTAGATGGCTGCAACAGCTGATTTTGATGCGCGGGCCACCGCATAAAAGGGCCTATATCCAATACGGTGAGAGATAAAATTTTAATGAAAATGGTTTTCGCCTATTGAAACATGATAGTAACCGTAGTTAAATTATAAAAATAATACAAAATAGTCAAGCAACCAAAAAATTAAAAATTTGCTGATTTCACATGGAATGACCCAGTTGGAACTGTATGCAGTGATATCCATATTAATTATTGTTATTTTGTTTATCGTTCCAAGTCAAATTATATTATTACTTTGAGTACACAACAAAATTTTACTTGTGAAATATTATGACAACCTTAAAGCAAAAAGAGCAAATTTCAAAACAATTATTTTTATTTTCTTTTGCAAAATTGAAAAACCACATAAAGTCCAGCATTTTTAAACACAGTTCATGGGAGGGTTGTAAATAAGAGGTCTTGGTTTTTCACATTAAAGAGTTGTAAATTAACTTTGTAATGTGCATATAACATCACACCTACATATTTTGTTTCTCCAATACTTGATTATTGCAAAGTACACGGCCATAACAGCTTCCTGGGAATGGTGTTGATAGCAAAAAAGACAGAACTAAGCTTGCGGCTAGGTTGACCTGAGTGATCTTTACAGCTGAGATGTTTGTCACTGTTTAAACCAAATAATTGAGCTATTTTTACACATTGTAGTACATTACTGGTTATTAAAACATCTATCCTTGGATTCGTTGTACTTTGAAATGAAAAATTAACCATGGAAGGTTGTTGAGTATTTAGGACAAGACTGTTACAAATAAACCCCATCTGGATTTGCTTAAAAGTTATACAAACATTATTTAACCACTTCTGTTGATTTTCACCCTTTACTACCTATTAACAGAAGTATTATCTGCAAACATGACAGTCTGGCCTAAATCTAAAAAAAGATGTTGGGTCATTAATATAAATTTGAAAGCATATCCGACTAAGGATTGGTCATGTTAATTTTTATGTTATTGTCTGTAGGTATAATTAGCGATATATGGTGCATCCAAAATAACACAAAGAATTTTTGAAGTTACCATTAACAAGGCTCAGTATGAGAAATAACTTCTGATGAATAAACAAAATGTGCCAATGCTGGTTATTCACACAATAGGAAATTTACAATACTTATCAAGTATTATAATGATCTTATTATACACATACAAGACCTGGATTAAAATTAAGAGATGCCTTACTGAAATCAAATGTGCGATTTACACTTAAGTGTAACGTGTGTAACTCAAACAAATAGTCTTTTTTTACAGCGTATATGAAGTGTTTACCCACCTAACAATGGTACAAAACTATTATTTAAATAAGTCCCATTCATTTTAAAGACAACTGAATTCAGTGTTTAACGGTCACAAATAACGAAGAGAAACTTTTACGGTCAGTTAAAAATTTAGTCAAAACATATTTACATTTTGCAAAAAAAGGGGTCAAATTTAAATAATACTATTGCTTCCTTTGAAACACATTACAATAATTCCAAGGAAAAAAAAATTATTATAAAAAATAAATAAATTTTGTAAAGTTAACATCTAAGTAAACATTAATTTATTTAGTAATTTGATTTATATAATATTACTAGGAGTCCCCCGCAGCTTTGCTCGCGAGTATTATTCGTAACTGATAATATTTACTTTAATTGAAAAACCTCTTTGTACACAATATTGGTACTTCAGTCATCAAGTGTTAGAATGTCCAAGTGGCTAGTTGAACAAAAACTGCAGCAGGATAAGTAGCTATAGCTGTCCACGCGAAAAGCAGTCTTAAGTTTGTCCCTGCCACTAACAGTTACTTCGCCTGGGCCTTATTTATAGCCCTGCCAATTTGGGGTGATTACAGACACCTAAGGTAAGAGGTTAATCGAATGAAAAACATCTGTTTACCCTGTGCACAACCATTGGTGACGGTGCCCTTAATTATATATTTTCAAAATATTAACTTTAACTTTATTGACATTACAAAGTTTCAGTGGTTAAAGGTTTCGCGGAAACGTATTTGGTGCCCCAAACTTGAGATTAGTGAAATAATATATTGTCAGTGTACTGCCAAAAGTGACAAAGTCAAAATGAGATAAAATTATAAAAATGCTAGGAATATGTATATGTTGTTCACTAACAATTGCCCAAGTTTAAAGTCTATTCGTCGTTTCATACTGTTGTGTCACGTATAGTAACATACCACATTTTTGTTAGTATCTACAATTTAATATTGTTTTTAAACAAAATAGCATTTATGCCTTAATCCCTTTTGGCAGTATATCGACGATATGTCAGCTGATATTGTAGAGGAACCTAAGTAGAAAGCGAACTGCAATTTTACCCCTTTTAATGACTACATGTAAATTGTACTAATTCGATCTGCCTTGTAGTTTTTGTGTGTCAGAATTGAACGTTCGCACGCAGCTTTCAACGAAGTTCGAGACCAGAACCTCCTGGAATTTAGACCTGAGTTCGAGACCAGAACCTCCCGGAATTTAGATCTGAGTAACAAACAACTGTGTCACGTAACGTCTAAATAATTAATGAAAAAAAAAAAGTTTTATTGAAAAATAAAATATCTGTGCCCTGGGCTCATAGAGGTTGTACAACACCACGTTTCGATAGGTTACTGTAGAATGAAACTCCTGTATATGTTGTTTCTCGCTGCTCGTTTCTGCTTTTCGGATCGTCCGCCTTGAATATTGACCGACTTAGTTTTATTCTTAATAATCACCTTTCTTATAAAGAAAAAAAATTACACACATATTTTTTTTAAATATTTACGTAAGCATCACTCTTACGCGAACAACACCTCAATATCGCTACTGGTTAGACAGATATCGTGGTTTGATGGAAAACAAATTTTGGGCTTTTTCACCCTTTTAGGTGTTGAATTTCTAAATATTTTAAATTTAAATCTTAGACATTCGTATAAGTATCCAACTGAAGTGTAAATCACATCGCTAGCCCATTTAGTCGAATCAAAATCGATCATTCACTAAAAAAACACATATCACCCCTGCACAGTATTGAGAGAAATCGAATTTCGAAAAATCTGAAAACCGTTTTGCGATAATTTCTGTAACCATCATCCTGAAGCAATTATCTCGACGTGTTAAATAGATATTGAGGATTTATCTATAACACATTCAAGGTCTTTTCACCAACTAAGAGAGTAAATTTCGAAAAACCCTTGAATCACGTTTTAGAATAATTTATTGGTATCTCGTTGACGTAAAAAAACACAATATTAGCCCGATGGGTTCAAGATATATCGACAATTAATATAAAACGCTTCTCACTACTTTTCACCTCTTTTCACGTCCTTAGGTGGCGAATTTAAAAAATTCCTGAAATTACTTTTTAGGTATTTGAGTAAGCATCAATCCTAAACAAAAATCACGTCGCTATATAAAAAGTTATGGGATCAATATATATCGAATGTGAGTCGAAAACTCATATTACCCCTTTTTTAACCAGTTTAGGGCCAAATTCGGAAAATATGTTTTTTATGGTACTTGGGATATTTACAAAAGCACCAATTTAAAGCAAAGAGCACTTCAATATCTCGATTGATTCGATAGATATGGAAGGAAAATTAAAATAAATTTAACGTATTTTCACCCCTTTAAATAAAGAATTTCGAAACGTCTTTGAGTCCTGTCATAGGCACTTGTAAAAGTAACCAATTAAATTTAAAATCACGACGATTGTCAATGTGTTTCAAAGATATAGATGATTCATAAAAAACACATTTTGCCCCTTTTTACTGCCTGGGGGTCAAATTTCAAAAAACCTAAAACTGTTTTTTGGGTATTTACGTAAGCAATATTTTGAAGTGAATATCAACTTTCTATCCCGAAGGGTTCGATAGGTATCGATAGTTGACTGGACACACATTTAAGGTCTTTTCACCCCCTTAAATATAGAACTTTGAAAAATCCTTTCATTGGCTAATATGCATTCTTACGAGTGTCCTATCAAAGTAAAAATCACGATGATAGGTCGTCGGGTTCGAGCTCTATCGACGTTTCTTCAGAAACAAGTTTCACTCCTTTCCACCACCTTAGAGGTCGAATTTCGAGAAATCCCTTCTTAGTGCTCGCCTACGACCTGAGGGGAACCCCCACAAAAATGTCACGATTCTAGGTCCAGTGGTTTTGGCTGCAGTTTGATATGTCAGTCAGTCAGTCAGCTTTCATTTTTATATGTATAGAAATTGCTCATCAAGACCCATCAACTTTGTTTAGAGCCATAAAAAAATTAGTGAACAACATTATTGTTTTCTTTCATTTTAGTGCAGTCCTGAGTGAAATGATTATGGTCCATGCAAAAGAAGTAATTTTCGAAGTGAGAGACGTAACAAATTAATAGTGAAACTATATAGATAACAAAAAATTATGCAGGTTTTCAATTAATGAAATGCATACTACAGCTTTTGGGCAAGTCTTAGTGTAAGCAACGACATAAATTAGACAAAATAAAATGCACATTAAGTATTTCATCGCGCTTTAGTCAACAAACTGACGAATATTCATTTTTTTTGCTGTTAAGTGTTTATTGCAAACAGTCTAAGATTAGCTAGTGTTACTCGCAGTTTGTTTTATTGTCTCATGTGCTTTTCTGGGATGACCTAGTGCTGCATTGGTGCTTGTTTATTAATATTAAATTTTTAAAATCACAGAGCAGAGGCCAAAGCAGAAGTCTGCACTTGGGTGAGATACACTGCCCTCAAATACACTTACCAAGCAATATTATCTGCGATACTTATCAATTTTGTTTTAATTCATGGGGACCACAGTAGCAGAATGATCAGACAATTCACCTTCCACAAAAGTGATCCAGATTTGATTCCCGACGGGTTCGTACACCAGGTTTCGCACGTGGAAATCTTGCCTGACGATACAGTTAGTCAATGGGTTTGCTTAGGGATCTTCCGTTTCCCCTGCCCCTTCATTACAGTGCTGCTCCATACTCACCTCATATCACCCCTCACCAGCACTCAACACACAGATGTTATGCACTGCCCGAAATCTTTCACTCACTCCTCTAATTCATTCACTTTCATTGCAAGAATCTAAAAAAAAATTGTTACTGTAATAAAATATTAACAATAGGAAAATTGTACGCTAGTAAAGTTTTGAATTCTTACTTGTTAAACAGAAATATCAAACTAACAATAGAAGTAGTGAACTACACTTACGAATAATAAAAATAAACAGACTGTGTGGCAATAAAATAATTGGACCCCTCAAGTGAATTTCAATGAGAACATCCACACTACGTGCATATAAAAAGAAATTTATGTGTGCTGAAATTTTTAAATTTGAAGTCGATTTGAGGTAACTACAGCTACTTAAAGTTCACGCTCTTAAAATGCCCGCGAAAACGTGCGGTGACGTCACAAGCCATAGTACACAAGGAGCCTTGGCAAACTAGCTGACTCCTGTCGCACTCCGGCGAAATGCCAGACTACGCTTGGTCAATAAAAATCAATTTTTAAGTATGTTACGGTGGTTCGTTTGGTTATACGTCTGTAGTTAATCATAAAATGTAACAAATATTTTATTTCAAATGTATTCGAGTCAGAGGTTTTATAAAACTTTAGTGTTACGCACATTGTTATATCGCACAATATCAGAGCAATATCCAGGCACTGTAATATGCAATGATACATTAAATAAACCTCTTTACTGGCGCAAAACATTACTATACTTAATTATTTAATACCCATTTATTTACTTTATAATAGAACCACACCAAGTGTCGGCCACGATGGTGCAATGGTTACTCTCTGGGCTGATCTTGGAAAACTTAAATGAGTTCATCAATAATCTTTCGGATAAGTATAATATTGTTTCTCAGATTTTGCATGGAACCCTTGATACTTTATCCAAATTTAATATCTTGTCTAATCAATAGTATTTTGTATTTCATTACGGATGTTAAGTTCATATGCAATACATAAATTTATACAGCAAAGAATACTTCTGGGCTATTGTATGGTTTTGGTTTAGCGTACTGCAAAAAAAAACATTTATTTATGATGTATATCAGTATAACGTAAGCCTACTACAGTACTTTTTACCACTAATGACGTGTTCATTACGTAATATGTAAAGTAATGAGTGACTGAACACGCACAAAATAAACACATTTAGCCTAAATGCAAATTTAACCATATATGACCTATTATTTTAATGTATATACACTATCCTACTATATCACATAAACAAATCACTTTCGTGATTCACATTCAATTAAAATCGCTGTTTCTTCCGTGCAAATATGCCATTTCAAACGCTGTATTAATTTTGTTGCGAAAATAAAAAATAGATGGTTTTAAAAAAATTAATATAACATTTTTCTACCAGACAGTTGTAAAACTATCTGATAGTATTGTTTAAAAAATACATTAAATACGTGGGTTTTGAACCCGCATCCTTAAAAATCGTAACCAAGTACCGTAACCAATACGCTACACTTTACACGTTGAGGGCCATGCTAGCTTAAGCATTTATATGACCAGTGCTAACCATTATGGCTTGTGACGTGGACCAATCAAAATATGTTTTCGGTCGCCTGCTGCTTCCCCAAACTTTGCTTGTTTCCCATTCCTAAACTATAGTGCTTAGAAGAAAAATTCTTTTTGGTATCTTCATATTTCTACATTGTTAACAATATGGCATACATCTCAGCGTACTTAAAATTTCATGCAAGGGGTCCATTATGGCTATATTGTAAGTTCTTACACAGACAAATATGTGAGAAAAATTATGAAACTCCGTTTTTCACATTTCATACACTGTTATATAAGTTTTATACATGCTGGCTGCTGGGTTACAGAGAACCTCAGTTTTTCACATATACTGTTATAAGTTTTATACATGCTGGCTGCTGGGTTACAGAGAACCTCAGTTTTTCACATATACTGTTATAAGTTTTATACATGCTGGCTGCTGGGTTACAGAAAACATCAGTTTTTCACATATACTGTTATAAGTTTTATACATGCTGGCTGCTGGGTTACAGAAAACATCAGTTTTTCACTTTCGAAGCGCAGACATGCTGAACTAGTTTTGTGTCGGCGAGCCAACAATTGGCAGGAAGAAAACAGTTGGGCAAGGTGGATATTGATGACAGTTAAGAGAGATAACAACGGATGGAAGAAAAGAACACAACTGAGAGAGGAGAAAACCTCCTCCCTTCACCCCCTTTTCCCATGTCGGTCATGAAACCAGACGTTACGCTGAGTTCAGGACCATACCTCGACTGTCTCTCTCAAATAAGGTCGTCTCAACCATAGACGTAGGTAGTCTCTAAGGAAACGGTTGATACTGTGAAAGAAGGAGAAGTAACCATAAAAAAAATATAAAAATAGATAATTTACTCAATGTTAGTGATATGAATCATAACTTTCCTCAATCAATACTCAATAACACGTTTATGCTAAACAAAAATATATTTAACTCTATTTGCAATTGAATTACTGATAACAGTTAACATATAAAGACTGCTTGAGCTCAAACTTGTAACACATCTGTTGGAAAAATTAATTAACTTGTATAAATTTTTAATACAACGAATGAGTGTTACAGTGTGTGTTGTTTGCCTTGCCTCCATTTACACTTTTCACTCCTTTACAAAAATTTTCACTTGTTCCTTAAAAAAGTGCAGCACAGGGGTTCTGTTGTATGTACCGTCTTGCATGACTATGGCTCACCAAACACTGTACAGTGCTGTACTTGCATGCACCAAGGCTCCGAGATAGGCAATGCCCAACATTTACACAGGAAAGGATGACAGGCAGGATTTACAAGATGGGACAATGTACACTCACTGTTTGTAACAATAATATGCACCTCACCTACCTTTCAAATCTATTTCTGTGCGAAACACAGATGTAAACTTTTCATTGATGCAGTCTCCTTCCTCACACAAAAAATGATCGACACTGAAGTGTTCTCGGAGGCAGTCGTAAGTGCTGCAACAGTGCAACAATCATGGTTGGAGATACACCATGCAACCATTACTTTAATAAATCACAGTTTACCCATATCTGAATGAAATGTAGTTTGTACATTCTTATGTACAATCAAAAAATTAAATTACTCACCAGTAAACCATTATTCGCCTGCCATAAAAAAGTGATTTATTAAATGTGTATAGACAGCTTTACATTTATCTACAGAACCAAAGGAATAGAGGTTTTACCACAAGTTCACCCTTACTTAGGGTTATTTTGTTTGAAAATAAACAAATAGATGTAATCGCTCAACCTTTTCAAAGTTTACTAAAAAAAATTTTACCACAGAAAAACCTAAGGCTTGGGAAGCTCAAAAATACTCTTAGTCCACTATCCTTATGAAAACCAGGCTTTGAGTTCATGAATCTATCTGTCTGTACATACTGTATAAGCATGTCTGTTTTCAAGTCTTCCACTGATAACTTTTGAATCAATGGAACGGATTTCAACAAACTGGGTACACATACAGTGCTTAGATAGTTCATCCAAAATTTATGTATCTTGTTCATGTCAAGTGCTTCATTTCAAAGTGGAGAAAATTTTTAAATGTTTGGTTGTAGTCATATCTCGAACACCCTACACTCAATTCAAATGTAATTGTACCATTTGATAGTTCATTATCTGAGCACTGAATATGAGAAGCATATTGTTGTAGGTACACTGCAACATTCATCACTCCAAACCAAGCGAGTGTGCATTTATAACTTCTGAAAATTAGACACACTATGATGAGACAGGGTGCCGTTGTCCTATTTATGGTTAAACTGCACTCGTTTTGACTTGTTAATGAACACTTCTTAAAGTTTACAATCTATAAGTTTTTTAAAGGAAATTTTATTTATGTGAAACTTCCAATGATTTCATCCTTACTTAAAGAATCACTGTGCACATGACTGTGAATGCATGTACATTCAAAAATTGTCTTTACAGGTTCTATCAGTAACACTGTAACTCCGTGAAGTAAATGTTGAATAGTATTTAGCCTATACGAAACAAATTCAGTGACACAAAACAATCCTCAAGAGACTTTCTAAGGAATATGCACGTACACTTAAACACACCTTGCCTTTAGGAGAGGCAATATATATCTGTGTGTGTACGTGCGTGCATACATACATACCTATGTATGTATGTATGTATGTGACTGCATGTGTGTGTCTGTGCTTGCATGTGTGTCTGTGTATGTCTAATTAGAAAATAATTTACTAATTTACGATGCTGAAATAAAATTGAATATACTTGAGTCAGATATTAAAAAATTAAAAATAAAAAAAATTAAAAATAAATATAAATATATATATATATATATATATATATATATATATATATACACCTATATAAGTTTAAAAGCTACAAACATGTATAAAACAATTCTACAGAAATTTTCAATAGAATAAATAATTTTTGCAATTTCAATTTATTAAAGAACATTTTAATAAGTTATCAAGAAGTCTGATCAAAAAACATCTGTAAAATCCACAAATAAATTAGGCTAAAAAAATTATTCTGATTTAAATACAGTAAACTCCTGATTATCCGCGTAAATTAATGTCGGACAACCCATAGAAATCTGGAAACACGGATAATCCGAAAACAGTCCATTTGTTAATATAAAAATGGGGAGAAAAAAATGGAATTTACTTATAATTAAATTAAACACTGTTAATGACGTACAATTTTGCCTACAAATACAGTATTTACTCATCTACAGCAGCGCACCCTTATTTCCTCAAAATAAATAAAAATATCCGTAGAGTGCAAAGTCAACACGTGAAAAAGTGATGATGATATCTTGTTAATACATTCTTGTGTGATCTCATTAATCCTTTCTTGTACGCAAGAGCTAACATTCTTATGTTCCAAAATGTTTTCATAGTGTTAAAAACACAGAATGCTGCACGGATAATCTGGAGTTTACTGTGTGCTTACAAGGGACATGAACTAAAAACATCTGTAAAGGCAATTTAAAATATTTACAGTGATTCAAAAGTTATAACCATATATGACTATACTGCACACATTTCAATTAATAGAACTTACATCATAATTTAAAAAAAAATATTCCTTAAAAAGCAAAAAATAACAGGTGCAAATTGTTGTTGACCATAAAATGTGTCCGAGGATCTCTAAGTAAATAAAATTAGACAATTAAATAACCAAACCTGAAAACAAGTAGCTGCATAAAAATGTATGAATAATGTGGATTTGGCCTTTTTCTGTTCTGCAGTATTATTAATACACTTATATTACATTAATAAGCCTACAATACATAATTTTTACAACTTAAAAATAAATATGGCATACAATACAAATCAAGTTTTATTACAAATAATATCCACAGTACGAAACATCAATCTTCTGATGTGTGTGTGCATGTGCATGCGTGTGTATACTATTAACTATTTGTTGTAGTAAAATGGGGTAGCTTGGAACACTTTTCCTGTATACAGGTGTCTCAACAACTTCAAGCTAAAAAAAATTAGGGACTTGGGAACCATGCATGTTTAAAACAGGTACCAAATAAGGGACCCAAGTCAAAAATAGAGACCATTATTGGGACCAAAAAAGTATTGTTGCGTGTTGGCCGGGCAGCAGGCACATTACATGATGCTGGGTGGTCAGTCCTGTGAGTCAACCTGTGATGTCATGGGTTTTCGCAGCTATGTCGCATCTCCCGAGAGACGTCACTGGGCTTCCCCGATGACGCCAGTGCGAATACGTGACTATCAACAAGTACGACTGAGGTAATGTCTATTTTTAGACTTCAGGTCACCGTATTTCATCAGCCATTGACGTCATTGAAGGGGCCGTATAAAAGCATCGGAACTGCGCAACATGAGTCAGTCTAGTATTGCAGAGTCTTGTGCGGAGTCGGGAGGTGAGAAGCTTGTGGAGTCTTAGTAGTGAGTCGTGAAGATGAAGTGAGACCGAGAGTGGTGTGAGGCGGCGTTGCCACCGGGACGACGATGGACGTCGTGAGAAGTGACGGGCCGAGAGAAGACGCTGACAGCGGCGCAGAATTGAGGACCCAGCGCCGTAGGGGCGGTAACACGACGGCGTCGATGCTGATGTAACATCAACAAAGCTGAAAAGGTGTGGCATCTTGAGGATACCAACACGGCGGTGGTAGTCGGTGTCGAGTCTGAGTAAGATCAGCGCCCTGCAGAAGGGACAGACAACACTGAGGTGTTGTGTGTCGGAACGACAAAGCTGACGAGGTATGGCGTCTCGAGGATGGCAGCACGACGGCAGTGGTCGGTGTCGAGGCTGTGTGACGCCAGCGGACTCCAGGAAGGATGAACAACACTTGTGTTGTGTTGGAGTGCTGCAGAGGTGTTGCGCTGTGGAGAACAACACTGACGGTGTTGTGTCGAGGAGGGCAGTAACTGGTGACTTGAGGAGACTGTCTACCTGGTGATTCAAGAGAAGAAGTGCTTCGAGAGTTCGCTATTGGTCCTGCTCGGAGGAGGTGCTAAGCGTGTGCAGAGAGGCTGGTGAGGGCATCTTGGTGATGTCAGAAAGACATCTTGGTGATGTCAGGAAGATGTCTTGGTGATGTCAGGAAGATGTCTTGGTGACGTCGAAGTCTTCTGCGAGGCTACAGGCACATACCTTCGGAGCAGTACTGGGTGAGACAAGAGGGCTTCTGCTGCAGGTCGACAGGTGAAGAAGGAGGTGCGCGACGGGAGTAGAACCGAAGACTTCAAGAGTGAAGACAGTGGTGCACTCTAGGTGCTGCACTGTACATGCTGAGCCACCCTTCCTTAGGACTGTTAAGGTTGTACATTGTCATTATTTGAGAGTAACTGTTGATTGGATATATGACTGAACTTTTATTGTGATTTGTAGTCTTTAATTGATTAATGGTAAATATTCTTGTGCTTTAATTGTCAAAGTTTACTAACGTTCTGTGGCACAGTAGTAATTGTGTGCGTAATTAATTGTGTTGTGATAGTTATAGTTGATTACTGTTTCATGTATTTCGTAGCTTTCAGAGCTATTAAATCCAGTACTTAATTTAACTCTTTTATTTCTAATTATAAGACCTCTATCCCAAAAGAACTCATGGGAATTGCCCACATATAAAGTTTGTGTGCTCCATACTTGTAACAGTATGAAAAACTCTCAACCAACAGGCCAGACATTACAGAATTAAAATATTTTGTGAAAACTATTGTAGGTACAGGTTTCCAGTATGCATGCGAACTACACTGATCACTATGAAAGAAAAAAATAAAATATTTTGGAAACTAAGCATGAACATTACTACATGAAGGTTTGAGTAAAGAAAGAAAGAAAAAAAGAGCTGCAGTTCATAAGTTGGTCAACAGACTATAACAGAAGACGGCAACTGCAACAACTGCTAAAACATTGAAATACAAGAACACAGTGACACAATTAAAAAAAAAAAAAAAACACATAAATTGTTATAGAATGTGGTGAACGGTACTTAATACTGTTATAACTGGTAGACAAAAATATTTTTTTTTTACAATTTTATACATATCTATCAGAAAGACTTAAGTTCATTCAACATAGAGATTAAAAAAAAGACGCGGGGACCATTAGCGTAAAAAGGGACTTTTACGGACCAAGCTCAAAAATAGGAACTTTTATGGCAAACGGGGACCTGTTGAGACCTTGTGTAAAAAAAAAAAACTTCAAAATAATAACAGTAAATGTCTGCATTAAAACACTAAAATTATTGAAAAAGTGTTCCAAATTACTCCACAAGTTTCTAGTTACCTGCTTTACGGTACAATTACATGTTAAACTTTGTTGAAATGAATGACTACAATAAATTACAGGCACTACACTGTAACAATGTATTTATTTTAGCTAGTTCATTTATTTCTGGCAGTAATAATACTTATATTTCTTTTCCAAAGTTATTTAAATACGGAGTATTTGTTTTAGGTTATATTAATGGCATTTAGCAGATTTTTTACATTTTGTTGTTTAAGAGAGGGCTGCTGGAAGCTACTGAGATTGTTCTAGAAGGTTGTAGGAATACTGGGCTAAATTGCAGGTCGTAATTTTTTGTTCCTATGGTCGAGAAGTTATTATACAACGTTTTGTCTGAATGGCTGTCGCTGGGTCACACTATGTCCTCACTGTATGAGATGGTGTGGCTCTGCCGGCCTATGGGAGACATTATCATTTCAAGTCCAGGCTTTGTCGAGGTGAGGCAAGGCAGGAACTTGCCAGCAAAATATGTAAAGTGATACAATTTAACCTGCACCAGCAGCACCACCTAAGCCTTAACTTACTTTTAACCTTATTCTGACTTTTATTTAAAATTTAATTTATTTCTATACAATGGTTTCTGTCGGTGTTGGGAGGCAGTAATAGCAAAGCAGGCAATAGTGTTGCCAACTTCCTATACGTGCAGCAGTGACCCTTCGTTGTTCTGAGCCGGGACATGCCTGTGTGACATCATGAGTCTTAAGTGATTTTGAGACTTGGACTTGTGGCTAAAGATCCATTTTGAACTTCACGCACTTGCGAGGGGTTGCGATGGTCCTTGGTTGGAGAACTCTGGTACATATTTGAATTGCGCAGCCCAGTGCTTCGAGACTTGGCCGCCGCGTGTGCCGCCTCACTTTCCTCTGGTATCTTCGCCTTCTCTTCCTCCGTGCATGTATGCACCTCTCCTCCTTCCCTCCCCGCCTTCATTGTTTCCCGTACAGCACTGGGCTGGGGCATCGTGGCCAACCAGGTTCTTTCGTGGCTCTGGCAGGTTCACCTCTTCCCAACAGCTCTCATCGCGAATGGTAAGCGGCACACATCAAGACACTATGAACTATTGCTGTATTATTAAACGGGGTTTAGGTCCTACTACTTTTCGTATTTTCATGAGTTACTTGTGACTAGGAATGTATTGCGCTTCCACTAGGGAGCAATCATTTACCCTTTGGAATATAAAACTTTGTGTTGAAAGTTCGAATGTATTAGTTCCTTTGGCACCCATCCTCCTCCATCTCTTTAAATGCTCACCCTTGATTTATTTATATTTAGTTTTGAATGTAGTGTGTGGTACACTGCCAGGCGGTAGTAGCATAACAGTTCTAACTTTCTGTTGAATTTAACAAGACCCTTTCAGGTCGTAGAACGTCTTTCGTAAGATGCAGTCGGAGTACAGCTGGTGTTCTAACTTTATTTTGTCAACATAAGATGATGAAAGTTGGATAATGTATCACGTCCTTTCTTTTGATAAAGCAGTGTCTTAAAGTGTCATCACCTGTCACCCAGATCATGGGATAGTAAAGGTATGTATGTTCAAGGTCATGCTCTCGCTTTGAGCTTTACTATAGAGGAGACAAAACATTACACTGCACATGTGCACAGCATCAGGTTCATGTTAGCATCGTCCCTTGGCAGGCAAAAAAACCAACGTCACATTTTACAAACTTTTGAGTAGAAAGAAAAAAAAACTGTTAAGAAATTCAATTAAAAACAAATCCCAAATACCAATAGTTAATATTGTAGTTGTAGAATTCCAGGTCACGATGCTGTCTTTGGTTTCTCTGTACCATACAGGTAAGTAAATTGGTTTATTAACTAATAATAAAACTGAGATGTTGACCCATTTGTCTGCCAAGGTACAATGATATTGCACGACCATCAGACTTACAAACATGTACAAAAACTCCAGTCAACTGGATAAATAAAATATGAAGTAATAATAAATATCACATTATATGTCTGAAGATCTTGCACCAATTAGATTGACAGAACTAGCTTCCAATTAAAAATCACTGAAACCTGGCCATTCATGTGGGAGTTACAAAGCATGCGTACACACAAACACACACACAAACAAACACACACACACAAGACTCATCAGTCAAACTTATAACCTGATCAGAAAACATATATAGAGAAAACTAAAATATAAAAAGTATTCTCCATTTCACCACATACATAACTAAAAATTGTTGATTAGTGTGTTCTATTGGTATTGTATAGGGGGTGCAATATAACAATACAAATACTATATTTATACTAAAAATTAGAATAGAATAAATTTCACTATTAAAATTCAATTGAATTTTTTTTTTAAATTTCACAGTGATACAAAAGTGTATGTAACAGAATTATTGTATGTAAAATACGAGGTATTACATAAAATAAGGCTTAGCAAAGTTGCACATATAACCACGGTTTTTCTTTTTTTTAATTTGGAACCTGCTTTGCTGTAATACTCATAGACTTAAGGGTAGTATGTATAGACACAGGAATATGAGTGAGCGCTACAGGCCACGCTGTAAAGCATGCAGTGGGGCGTGGCTTAGCTGAGTTCGAAGAGAGAAAAGAGGCAGCAAAGAAAATAGCCAGGGTGGCGTGCTCCAGGTGGAGGGGGAAGGCCGTCTTGTCACTTTTACCCTCCCTCCTTCAGTTGTGCAAGGATGCTTGTGGGATCAACTTCTCATGTTACCAGGCCCTAGCTGATATGCGCTCACTGGGACGTCATTGTCAGATAGCAAATAGATACCGGGAGCATGGCTGTTTCAATCAATTGAGTCATGGTTTCAATATGTTGCCACAATTCTAAGTAACTCACGCCCGATTAATTTCTCTGTTCACACCACCAGAACTAGTGTATGTTTAAATAATTTTAATGCAAGGTTTTACTAGTTAGGAAGATCATTTGTTTACTATTATCACTGCGTTGACGGGACACTAAACAAACACACAATAAAAGAAAGTCTGACACATTAAAGGGACAAACAACTGTTTCCTATTTTTTTAAAAAGTCCTCCGCTTACAGGCAAGTTTTGTGCTCTAAGTTGACCGAACCATTCCAGCACAACTTCCTCCAAATTGGAGTGCATTGTACGCCTTAGTTTTTTTACGTTTCCATTGTGTCATTCCTTCTGCACTGCATTTACGATCTCGTCCCTCATTTTTAAGATAGTAAACAATGTTGATTTTGGGATGCCGAACTCCAGCGCAATCTCCGACTTCGGCTTCTGTATCGATTCCACTTTCTTCATTATTTCATACTTCTTCAGAAGTGACAAGCAGACTCGCTTTCCACTCATTATGGAAACATCGAAAATCTGCATGAAGTTTTAAAAAATGTACGGGTCGCCAACAATTGTTTACAGAATCAAGCCTAATAATCATAACCAAATCGAAAGCCAAAAATTCTGCGTGGGTGGTCAATAATCGTTTACAGAATCAAGCCTAATAATCGTAACCAAATCAAAAGCCAAAAGAACTGCACGGGTAGTCAATAATTGTTCATAAACTCAAACCAAATAAATTACCAAATTGAAATCGTGAAAACCTAAGCGTAATAAGTCGTCATAAATCGTAAAAAACCAAGAGAAATCCAAAAGTCGCGCAATAAAGTCGTAATAATAGAGCAAACAGAGAGTGCGTAGCGTATCTAACAGCAAGCGAGAGAACACCGGCACGTGAACAAAGGACACGGTGGAGAATGCCGAGCATGCCGGAAAGGAAGATAAGAGTACCATTACGGCTGGAGAGGGGAAGGATGAGTTACCACTTGCCGCGTGGAGTACAGTTCTTGCCACTAGAAACGCAACACGGTGCACAAAAACCAATTTTTTGCCGATTTCCTTGAAATTTGAAATAAAAAAAATTAAAAAATCACGGTTTCCCAAAAACGGGTTGTTATAGACAGGTGGTCGTTATAAAATGGGTCGTAATAAAGAGGGTTTACTGTATAGTCGAAACAACCTTCCCAACTCTCGCATGACCCACTCGGTTGGGTTGGCGGAGGGGTGATACACAGCAGTGTACCCCAACTGAATACCGAGCACATTTTCTAGAATCACACGCCACTTTCTGCTCCGAAATTGGGTACCATTGTCCGCAATTACCTTAGTAGGTTTGCCTACATCTTTGATATAGTCCCTTGACAGTTTATTGGTTACCGCTTCAGCTGGGGCCTTTCTTAATGGACACAGTTTTACAAATTTACTAAAAACATCTAAAATAACAAACAAATATTTCATACCAAATCTACCAGCTGGCATGGGCCAGAATAGGTCAACAGTTACAGTTTCAAGAGGGTTTTTTGCTAACACATGCTGCACGATTCCATGGCTCTTATAGTTAGGCACCTTAGTTCTAGCACAGATCAAACATTTCTTTACAACTATGCTTACCTTTCTATACACATTATTTAAGAAACAATTATCCTATATGAATTTGAGTTTTTGATATTCCAAAATGGCCTTTTCACATACCGTATCTGCCAGAGACTCTGGAATACATACAACCCAGTTTTCCTCAATCAGTGACTTTCTCTTCAACAGAACACCATATTTCATCACAAACAAATCTGAGAGAATTTTTCTATTTGTAGGTGAATTCAATTCTGTAATGATCTTAGAAAACCTCTCATCTATTAATACTTCCCTACATAGCTTGTTGACAATTTCATCATACATGCCTATCTTTCTTTGAATGGGTCTCACAAAAAACTCCCTTTCTAGTCCTTTGCTATTTTCACTAAAGTACCTGGATAACGCATCAGCAACTACCTGGGTCCTGCCTGGCACATGAACAAATTCTAGTTTGTATTCTTGCAATGCTAAAATCTACCTGGTGATTCTCACATGCAATAATTTCCATGATTGCAGATGGCATAAAGCCTTATGGTCTGTCTGTACTTCTACTTGCCTACCAAAAATGTAGGGTAAATGTGGGAGAAAGAAATCTGTAACAAAATCACACAACTACAAAAAAATTACTATTTATTCTTTAATAGCTTCAAAAGTCTTTAAAGAGAAAAGAAAAAAGGTTCGGAATAATCTTACACTTCTTTAAAAAATAATAAAGATATAAAAGTAAACATATGTATTATGGCCATCTCTCCCCTGCTATGGGAGAGATGCCCCACCGTATGTGAGAGAGATGCCTCATGTTGGAGAGATGCCCCACAATGAAATATTCCCTCAAATTCACCATACAATAACAAAATAGTACTATTGCAATCCTTTAGTCAATCCAGTTTTTCACAATAAGACCAAATAAAATGTTTAAGGTGTTTATATTTTACTACTCCTAATTTTTTGGCATTTTGCTTCCAGACTCAACTATTAGAATAGGATCCATACATAGTGCACGTTTCGTACAACCACTTTTTGCATGAAACACACCGAATCCAGTCTACCCTCTCTTTTGTTTGGAAATAGTTTTCCCAGCACTCAACACAAATGTTGTTTCCCTCTTCCTCTGTCACTCATTATTAATGCCGAAACTTCTTTTTCATCATCTTGAGCTTTATATTTCTTTGATGGCTTCATTGTCTTGGATTTTGCAGCTTTCTTTGATGCTAGTTTGTTTTTCCTTTCTTCACTTGAAATAAGTTCTGCAGATTGCTTTCTCAATTTCTTCCCACATTTTGGAATGGTAGGTATTGGACTCAACTCCATCAAATGCTTTGTTGGTGTTTGCATTGTCATATCAACATTGTCAGTCTCGGATTGGTCTGGAAATACATGCTCAGATATTGGTGAATTCATCCTTAGCTTGGTGTTTTGCAATCTGTTTTCTGCAGAGGTTGAAGTTGTGGCAGGATTATTGGTTCTAGGATTCAATACCGATGAACAGGAAGGTGTAGATGACATTTCTGTAGGCCTGTCGAAATGCTTAGGCCTAGGCTCATTCGTCGATACCACATATGTGTCAGCTACCACATTTACTGATGTGTGTATCCTAGAAACTGTTGGGGGGTCTGAGTTTAACACCTCATCTTCTCCTACAGAAGTCTTCTCCAGGTGATCAGAATGCGAAATGTCAGAAATGTTACAAAAGTGGTCAGGCACTGCATCTGGATTCAGTGGATATATTCCTGTAGCACAAAAACCAGCTGTGGCAGCATCAATTGTAGCAGCTTTGGTCCAGGCCTTTCCAATCATCACTCCAGCCTGCAGTCTTGAGATTTTTCTGTTCTTGTTATGAAGCAACCAATTTGAAGCTTCTTGTTTGAAAAATGTTTTCAGAGGTTTGAAGAAACTGCGATCAAGAGGTTGAAGTGCCTGTGTGGTGTGACTTGGTAAACAAAGGATTAAAATGTCATTTTCGTTAGCAAACTCGAGCAATTCTAAACTGTTTAAATGAGACGGGTGTCTATTCAAAATCAGGAGAGTTTTATTAGGACATTTCCTAGGCAGGAATTACTCTTTGAGCGATCTCAAAAATAAATCAGCATTTATGTAAGATGACTTGTTATTCATTAATATTTTGGTACCAGGTGGCAGACCAAAGGAAAACTCTGTTTTCTCCCTGACACCTTTCATTATTAACACTGGAGGAATAAATGTGCCTTCAGCATTACAGCATGCGATAACCGTTACATTCTCGCCTATTTCACTTGATGTTAGGACATAGACATCTTTCGCACCTTTTGTTGCTATGACTCTTCCTGACTTGTTGTTCAGCTGCAACCCAGATTCGTCAATATTAAAAATTTGCTGTGGCTTGTCAAATAGCTGATGTTCTTCGTAAACATTCTTCAAAATATCGAAAAAGCCCTTAGCTTCTTCTCTTGACATTCCTTCACTTCTTGCCAGCAATAGCCCTTCTGCTTGCCTGATGCTTAATTCTGGGTTTCTTTCAAGAAATGATAATAGCCAATGATGACCTACCATTCCAGTTTCTTTGGAGAAATTATGATTTACACCTAACCTTTCGGCAAACTGGCAAGCCAAAGTACGAATGGTGATGCGATTAGGGGCAAACTCTGCAGCTTCTAATTGTTGCACATGTTTCACTAACCTTTCTTCATTTTCAATGCTGAGAAAACCTTGAGGACCTTGGAGCGGATGGGTAAAAATTCCAGTTTGCCTTCGCCGCCTGAGTGTGTGCGAAGGAATTGCATAAATCCTGGATACTTCATTTACACCTATATCACCTGCATCTATTCTTCTCAACGCCTCCAGGAGGTTTTCTGTGGTCCATTGGCCTATTCGATGAACACAGTTGCATTTTCTTTTGTATTTTCTAGGCATCACAAGTCTGACTACACCAAAACAATCAAGAAAAGAATAAAATGTGTTTATTTTATACATTCTCTATAACAATGCACCATAAAGGTTTTTGTCAGTGTGTTAGTTTGTTTAATGCCTTCCACCTGCTTGCTTTACAACAGTGTAAAGTGATTATGTATTCACATTTAGTAACCTATTTGGGAACACTGTTGTCAAATGAATAATTAATAGGAGTTCAAATATTGTCGAAAAATGGCAAGAGTTAAAAAAATTGGAACGTTAAACAGCATTAATTTATTATTTTTTATTTCCTTCATGTTTAATATACTTCTCTGCAAGATTAAAACTTCTTCGCATTAGTGTACAACATATTAACATCAATACTTTCAATGCATGTCATTTTATCCCTATTGTTTATTCTTTCATATTGAGTTGTCACTAATCTCAGGTTCCTCCAACAAGGAGATGAAATTGCAGACGCGACACAGATATTAACTTGGTAATGTGAACGTTCGCCACTTCTGATCGAAGCAGTGCTGATAAATATGAAACGTGCTCAGGACACATTTTTATCGACGCCTGCATCACTATCTTTCTCCCGTAGGCTCAAGGAAACAATTTTCATACGGGAATAATGTTCTAAAAGCTGAGAAATAACGCAGCTGTCATGAGAATCTTTTGTTATCTCGCATAACTTAAATAACACGTAGCACTTGATCGGGGCGTCTCTCCCATAGTCGGCTGGGGCATCTCTCCTTTAGTGTGGGAGAGATGCCCCACATGAATGAAAATTATGTGTCTACAGCAATATGGCGGCGACAGAGGTTACGTTCACTACAAAGCACGTAATTTCACCTCATATTCACAAAAAGACTGGATTTATCTTTCTTGTGTACAAAACATACGTCTAATATGCACAAACTATTATAACACCATGCAAGTAACAAGTTTTCTTACCTTTTTGCTGTAAAACTACAAACACAAAACTGGTATGTAACTTTGCCTGGCTCGTTGAGTACTAACAGGAAGGAACGGACGCTGATAGTCAGACAGACCGCCTGGTGGCAAGTTTGCGAATTAGACGGACTGGGGCATCACTCTCACATTTACCCTAAGTTCTAAACTTTGAAGTTGCAAATACCACACTCAACATTTCTTTCTCTGTTGTCGTGTAATTTTGTTCTGCAGCATTGAGAGCTCGACTGGCAAATGAAATAGGTCTCGCCTCATTTCCTTCATACTGGAAAAGTACCACCCCTACAGCACTTTCAGATACATCGCAAGCTACAAAAAATTTATCTGCTAGCTTAGGATGAAACAACATGACCTATCTAGACAACTTCTCTTTCAAAGTGTCGAGTGCTACTTGCTGTGATGTACCCCAAATTCAACTTTTACCTTTCTGCATCAACTGCCAAAATGGTTAACATATTTGACTTAAACTTTCAATATACCTTCTAAAAAATTAAAGAAACCTACTAGCCTTTCCAACTCCTTTCGATTAATAGGTGCAGGATATTCCTTTATAGCTTTAACTTTTTCTGGAACAACTTTAATTCCCTGAGCTGTTATATTTCCTAGAAAACTAATCTCGCCGGTTAAAAATTCTGATTTTTCCAAATTGGCACTTAAGCCTCCCTCCGGCAACTTCCTGACTACCAGTTGTAACTAACTACAATGCTCTCCAAATTCTCAGAAACTATTAAGATGTCATCTACATAAATGGTGGCAAATTCCAACACCTCAGGACCTAAAACTTGTGCTAAGCCTCTAATAAAATGGCTAACAGACACATTAAGTCCAAAAGGTAGTTGTGTGAAACAGTATAAAGTACCTTGCACTGAAAAGGCTATTAATCTCATACAGTCCTCTTATTGCCAATAGGAGGCAACCAAATATATTTTAGAAAAGTACCTGCACCCTTCAAATCTTTGCAGTAACACATCCATATGTGCGGGGACCTCCCTGTCTGGTACTAACACAGTGTTTAATTTCCTAGCATCCAAACACAGCCTAACTCTTCCATCCCTCTTCTTTACTACCACAAGTGGGTTAGAATACTCAGAACTACATCTCTTGATTATCTGGCTGTATATCATCCTACCTATTTCGCTCTCTACTGCAGGCCTAACTGCATATGGTACTGGATATGATCTACTGTATTTTTTCACATATAATGCGATTATTTGTTGCCGATTTCAGTGGTCCCAAATCACTACTCGCATTATATGCGGGGTCGCATTATATTGGTGCGCAAAAGGATAAATAATCCCAGGGTCTGCCTACTGTATATGCCGTTTTTGTGCGACGCAGTGTCATGGCTGGGAGGGGGGTACAGCGGAACCTCATTAAGACGAAAATACGGCCATAACGACAGTATTTTTGTGCACCGTCAATTTCTGTAACAATACAAAGTTAATTAATTTGTTTTATACAAGAGCATTTTCACGGTTGCGTACGTTATGACAGAAAAACGGCAGTACGTATGCGGAATGTGTCACGTAAACAACACGTGGCGCGCTCGGAAGTGAACATGAACATCAAGAGTTGCGAGAAAGAATCGAAGGTACGTGGCGTCCCGTACATCTGGTGGTGCGCTCTCGCCGTGAAACTTGGAAACAATAAACCTGACGGAGCAAGCATCACAGCGATACGCGGAGATCGATATTTTGCGCCGAGTCGATTCTACATCGACACGTGTACACACAAAGAAAATTGTACCACATTTGTCTCCTGGCGGTAGTAGTCCACGCTAGAGGCCAACGCCCAACGCAGCCATGTTATGTTTGCAAGATAGCATTATTTATATAACTTAGCATTCAGATGAGAATTATTTTCTTTTGTTCATACACAAAAAATATTTTCCGTGATGTTTCGAAGTGCGTATACTGTGCCATTGTTTTAACGCATGTATTAGTTTCACGTAAGCAGATGAATAATCAACACGGCATCGTCATTCGTCCACGAATGTTACAGTATACATTAAGGTATAAATGTGAAATTTTTTTAGTGTGTTTATAAGACATTGACATTACGTTGCTGAGAATACAGTACCCACAAAATGTTTGTTTTTGAAAGAAAAATATTGAAACTTTCGGTTTTTTGAAAAACTGCATTAATTCGAAATTTTATTGTTTTTTTGTTAAGAGGTAGCAATAGTGTGAACGTAGATAAGATTTTGTTAAAATCGTTCCAGTGGTGCTTCTATTATAACCACGTTGACATAATGTAGGTACAATACATGCAAAGCCAGTCCTGATGCCAGCTAAGCAGACGTGGGCTACTAGCGTAGCGTATGTCTGTCAACAACACTGACATCACAGTGTGTGGATTCCAACCGCCCCCTCCTCGAGACTCGCTTCCCATCCTCTTGTTTATCGTTACTGGTCTGCATCATTCCCTCCCTCCGCTGCTTTCCGCCTCCCTTTCCCTATCGTTCGCTCGCATGCTCTGCTCTAGATCTTATTTCGTGCTGCCGGCTGCCACACTACCTACCCACACGGCCCGAGTCTCGGCGCACAGCATTCACTGTATCGCATTATACGGCCATGCAATTTTATTTTCCGATTTGAGTGGTTCAAAATTGCCATTCGCACTACATGCGAGGTCACATTATATGCTGAAAAATACGGTAAGTGCAAATGGTTCATGTTCCTTTGTTATTAATTCACACACATATTTTTTATTTAATCCTGGAAACTTAGATCTTGTAAGATCCTATTTACCATGTCTGCCGTACCTACTGTTATTTCCTTATTAACTTGAACTTTATCAAACTTGTTTACCTCATACTCCATTTTCTCGTGACCTTCCCCATCAGGCACTTTCACCATTTGTAAACTGTAATAATTTTAGTCTTCTTCACTCTGACCATATACTCCTCCTACTATTCTCAAATGCAACGGTTGGGTACCCTTTCTTTCCTCACTAAATGATACTTTTAAATACCTTCTTGTAGTTTCAATAATTTATCATAGCAAATTCTTGCCTTCTGTTGTTTGAGCCAATCAGACCCTATAACCGCATTCACATTTAATCCCTTAACTACCAAAAAGGTAATAGGCACTAATTTTTTACCTATTTGCACATCCAACAATATCTACTTCTTTACATTTTTGTTTTTTACTCCTGTGACTCCAATTATTGTAACATTTGCAACTGCCATTGTTGGTATACTAATTTTAGTTGCTTCCTGTATAGCCTGCTCACACTGCTCAGAAATTACTGTCACTTCACTACCAGTATCAATAAGCATTGGCAGCACAAACTGAGCCTTCCCTCGAACTATACCTCTTACAATAGGACACCCAGAATTTTCTTTTTCTGTTTCTGTCTCCCACTGGTTACCTAGTAATTCCTCTCCTGAACATATAAAATTTTGGTTCCTGGAGATTTCCCCTGTTTCCCTTATTATACTACAATTCCTATTATTATTCTTAAACATCACTGTTCTTGCCCATGTTAAAGTTCTTGGGTCGGGTGCTGGGCCATAACCCTTCCCCTCTATTCGTTTAAAAGCGGCGCTGAAGGTGGTATAGTAGCAGGTATCTGCTCGTGCACTAGCTGCTGTGGTGTTTCGGGATTTTGCTGCCCATCATTCTGATTACCCTGGTTTTCTGGGTCACTCCGTCTTCTCCCCTTTATGTAGTTACTTTGGTACTCCCTTCCACAGTAGTTTCCGTTCCCTGTGTATTGATCTTGCCTATACTGGGTCCTTTCACCCGTCCTATCCTGACCTTGTAGTCTCTCTCTTCTGTCTGACTGGTTAGGCCTATTCCCTGGAAAGATCCTCTCATTTGTTCTATGGTCCCTACTTTCCTTCTGTCTTCTATCTGGCCCGTGACATCACTGTTGTTACGCCACCTCCCATTCCTGTTCACAAACCTATTTTCCCATTCATTCCTTCTGTCATAATTCTCCAAAAGTGTGACAACTTCACTAACTTTGTTGGCCCTGGAGCCTAGAATACCATCTTGTATCCTATCAGGAAAGTGATGTACAATAAGAGCTAGGAATCTTTCCTCAGTTACCGGTGATTCTAGGAACTTGGCTTGCAACTGCATGTCCTGTAAATATTCAGGCATACCCCCCTTTCAAGGATTGTATTTCCCTGTATATAAATACTGCATGTATTCATCCCGTTGAAATATACCCCAATATTTCTGTAGAAAAGCTGTCCTGGCATTTTCATATTTTCCCCACAGTTCCTCTCTATTTGTAGCCCACTGCTTTGCTGTTCCTTCTAGCCTGGATATAAATAAATCCAATCTGTGTTCCTCTGAGCAGTCTTATCTGCTTTATTGCCCTGTCACATTTCTGTATAAATTGTATAGCATGAACTCCTCCTTCATTTCCATAAAACTTAGGTACCACCTTTTCAAACACATGAATGTCGTCTAGTAAGACCCGACCTTTTCCTCCCTGAACAACAGGAAATACTCTTACTGCCCTCCTGAATCTCCTTTTCTATTTCCATCCTAAATTCCTCAAATTCATGCTTCCATAGTTCTCCAGCTACCTTAGTATCATGCCCTATACCTTGCACAATTCCTTCCACCTTTTCTGTTCTCTTCCCAATTTCCCTTACCTGACCTTCTATCTTACCAAATTCTAAACTTGGGTTAATTGGCAATTCCCAGATTTCTTTTCCTTGCTGTTTTAGGCCCAGTGTAACCCTACTGGTAGTTTCCTGTTGTTTTCCCATCTGGATCCTTAAGTTCCCCACCTCACTCTTAGTTTCTTGTATATTAGCAGCTAAAATCTCAGTTTTTTCCTCAACTACTTTCTCTAACTGTTCTACATGCACCGTATTCTCCACTGCTCACTCTTTACACTGAGCCCTCAACTCAGCACTCCAGTGCTCTATTCTATTTTCCAATTCTAAAAACCTATTGTTGTATGCCTCTGTACTTTGCTCTGTGGTGTTAGTTCTTGCTTAGTTTGCTCTATTTTCAAATTAGTTCCCTCAATTTTATTGGTCAATTCCTGACTAGTTTGCTCAATTTTATTTGTGAGGTCTTGCCTCAGCTCCTGCCTAGTATGTATGAGGTTAGCATTATTTTTCTTTTAAGAAATCTAATATACTATAAACTTTCACATCCTTTCCCTTTCCTAACAGCACATTTTCTTTTTCTAACTGTACACTCTCTACCACATTTTGGTCTAACATAATTATAGGTACTTGGCCCTCTTCAAACTCAACAATACTTTCCTCATTGCCTGACATTGTGTCAACTAGCAGTAAACACAAACAAGAAAAAATTAACTTAGGCCAATTTAGGCTTTGCCCTCAAAAAATGCCAGCCAATGCTACACAAATAGAATTTATGCCTATTCTAAATTGAACCTAACATGGCCTCATGAACTGTTAAAAAATGTGGTCATTTTACAAAGTCTGAAGTAGGTACCCAAAAAATACATACAAATAAAGACATTTTCACTGCTTTAAAAACACTTGTCTACTTGTACTCCCTAACGGGTTGCGATGCGCTGCACTCCGCCGCCTATTGCTGAGTGGTTGTATGCTGACGAGTGACGAGATTTCCGCCGTCATGGGCAGAAAGCCGAGAAACGCCGCCTTTGTAGTTGGACTTGCTGATCTGCTGGGCTCATCCTTCAATGATAGTCGCATCTTCTTCACTAAATCTTACGTCTTCAATTTCCATTCTCAGGCTGTGTGTAGAATCATGCCCTATGTTGGGCGCCATCTTGTAACGTTGGTGATCCCCATGCTCAGGCGAAGACGATACAGTTCACAGATTGGAGCTTTTCTTCACTGTTATTACTTTCACCAATATACAATATACACAGAATTCTTTATACAGAAGAAAACAAGTCACTATAGCACCGACCTACATCTTATAACGGTAGGTAATATCCAATTTACTCCTGGGCAACCAATATTCTACAACTAAAAAACTAGGCACCGAACCTACAACCATTCTCGTCGCCGCACATCTTTTTTCTACCTCCCGCTTCCCTTCTTTATGGCGTGACACCGCTTCGGCCAATCAGCTATTTCATGCTATAGGGGTTCTTATAGTAAGCCTCGACGGTCATTGGCTGCTATCCTGACCTAACAATAAACCACCCCATAAGGCCAATTGATTGACTAATAAAAATGGAAAAATTGAACTATGCATTAAAAAGGATAATAAAATAATAATAGAAATTATTTGCGCCTGTTACTACTCTGTTCAACAAACTAAAAATATTAAAATAGGCTACATTACATGTTGCTGACGATATTTATGTCTCATTATCATGTCATGCATCATGTCGAGCTACAGAAAGGTCGTATATGCACGTCCCGAGTATAATTTATTCAAAATACGTAATTCTATTGAAAAAATATTACTATTTCAATAAACTTCATTGCTGGCTCTTCTGCAAATAACTTCCTAAAACGGTCGTTGCGGGCGCAAGAATCTAGATTGCCGGCGAAGTTTTTGATTAATTTTGAGTCAAAGAAATTTTATATATCCGCGTCCATTATATTTATTTGTTCAAAATACTTCACTCTACTGAAAAATATTACTATTTCAATAAACTTTGTCGCGGTATTCTTTAGGCCTGTGCGAAGCTTCGGAAATGTGAATCGAAGTTTCATTTAATATTTGATTCCTGTCGAATACGTTTCCATTATTTGCAAGTTTCGAATAATTCGTAACATACTATTTATCTCGTTCCTTGTATCAATAAATACAGCGCGTGTTTACAATCGGTCGCTCTGTACGCTGTGTTCGACAATCTATCTATACGTCATAACAATGGATACAATTGTTTCGACACAGACAGTCATTTCTTTGTTCAGTCAATTAATTAGATAAACAACACAAGTGTTTGGTCGCAACCGTACATGAAATGTAGCAACAGAAATGTCCGATTTAAACTCTGAAACAACATCCATAAGAAGAAAAACTAGTATGATCTGGAATTATTTCACTTAAGTGGACAACAGCGACAGTGTTACGATATGTAACTCCTGCAAACTGCAGCTTAAAATACAGCGAGGTAAACAACTATGCGAGACAAAATAATTTAACATATGTACATATTGGTTGTTCAATCCAGACGTTTGATACATCCTATTCCAAACTTGATGGAATAATCCCAATCCAAATGCACTAACCTATTTTAGACTATTATAAACGTAGTGACGAAAGCTTAGTTTAAAACAAAATGTAAAGGATAAATACAGTATTAAGAATCACTACTCATTGTGTACCGGCAAAACTATTGTTTAGAAGTAGTTTATTCATGAAAAATGATTCTACAAATTTTAGTAGTAGTCCTATTAAAGTTTTTGTAAGGTTATTTAAGGTTGGCTTAGAACTATTTTAAATTTTATTTTTTAGGTTAGGTTGCCTCACCTTTACTAACCTAATCTAAGCCTACTTAATTTAAAGTAACCTGACTTTTTTTACATGGGACTACTTCTAAAGTCTATAGAAACATTTCTCATAAGTAAACTATAGGCCTACCTCTAAATTCAATAATTTGGCCGGTACATGATGAGTGGCTGTCCTTAATATTTAACATGTAAAAGCACAAAGTTTCCCCAAATTACTGTACAACCTATACACGTCTATTTTCTATCAAATATTTGTACAAACACATCACACACACACACTTACTTACCTTTATATTCTGGTTTGGTTTCAGGTACAACTACTACATTACAAAACCACTTGCAGGCCAAACATGCAGCATTATACCATGAAATGATGTAGCATAAAAAAGGACACCATAACAGCACAACCAAACCAAAAAAAAAAAAAAAAAAACTACAAAGCCAAACTTACAACAGCCGACCATTACAGACATATTCATGAAGTCAACAAAAATGCCACCAAGTGACCCCAGAGCTCAGTCTATCATGAAACAAATTACAAAAATGTTGGTAACGAAGTTGCTGCCATACGGCTTTGTAATAGGGAAGGGTTTCAAAGAACTGACGGCCAATCGGCATGTAGCCCCAACTTACCAAGTACCTTGTCAGACAACATTTTCTGAACACTATGTCCCAGCCCTCTACGAAGAAACTAAACAGGCACTTCAGTCAATGCTTGCTGCAGACCTACCATCACTGTCCGCCTTATATCATTAACATCAGATGGCTGGACTTCTCATTCCACTGAGAGCTATATTAGTCTGACGTGCCACTATCTCAAGGCCCGATTTTTCTCTGGTTTCATTTGCCATGAGTAATGTAATTTAGGAATCTCACACTAGTGTCAACATTGCTACAGCAATTAAGTCCGTTTTGTGTGACTAGAGCATTTCTGTTAAAAATGCCACTAGACCTATATTTTGTATACTTGATAATGCAGCAAACTATAAATTAGCGTGTTCTTCTCTGTTACACAAAATTCACGTAACTGTTTTGCCCATTCACTTCAGCTAGCAATTGAAGATGCAAAGAAGGAATGTGCAGGAACACAAACACTCCTTTCCAAAGCCAGAGCTATTGTTGGCCATTACCGTCGAAGCAGTTCTGCCAGAAAACGGCTGCACAATCTTCAAGCACAGATGAACATGCAAAAGCTGGAGGTTGTCCAAAATGTGGACACACGTTGGAATTCTGAGTTTGCTATGCTGAAGAGGCTGATACAGATAAGACCTGTTCTGGTGGCTGAACATGCAGAATCTAACTCTACAGAAATGCTTTCCTTGTCAGAGTGGAAGCAAGCAGAAGGTATTGTCAAGATCTTAAAACCGCTTGCAGAAGCCACGGAAGATATGAGTGGAGAAAAATATGCAACACCTTCAATGGTAATGCCAATACTACACTTGGCCAACCTTCAGTCACACGTTCACCAGAAGAAAGATGGAGTAACATTTGCAAGAGCATTGACAAAATTTTTGAAATCCAAATTTCCTAATTTTATTATAGAGTCTGTGAATCGCACTTCAATGCTACTGGATCCAAAGTTCAAAGGTGTGTTGATTTCTGACACAGAAGCCGAGGCTACACTGATTTCTGAACTAAGACTTTTGCCAAAAAAAAAATAATAAGTTATCTAAAAAAATACATACATCCTCTCAGGAGCAGGCATCAAGTTTGTGGAGTGTCCTAGATTCTATTCCTGATCGAGTAGACACAGATAAAGAATCAGAAGAAGTGAGAAGATACCTTAAAGAACAACGCATGAAAAGGAGTGATGATTCACTTTTGTGGTCGAAAAGTCATGGCAGAAGCAAATATCCTCACCTAGCACAGGTTGCAGTAAAATATTTAGGTATTCCTGCAACTCAAGTATCTTCGGAAAGACTTTTCTCTTCAGCAGGAAATGTGGTCAGTAGTCGTAGGGAAAGTCTCTTGCCCGAACATGTGGAGCAGCTAGTATTTTTACATGCTAATTTGAAGAATAAGTAAACTTTTTGTTCACCCATTTTCTTTATAATGTAAAACTAGTACAGAACAATCCATGGCCTTTATTTTTAAGCTGTGGTGAAAATGTTTAACTAAGGTGTTAAATTCCACCAATAATCGTAAGGCTTACAAGAAAATGTACCATTTTTCAGTTGTATGTATTATTTAATTTGGAAGTGCAAAACTTTCTGAAGCACTATGCATACTTGGTATTATTCTTTTACTTCTTTTATTTGCATTAAACAATATGTATTGTGAATTACAGTATCATCATTAACACTAGTGAACACAAGTGCATTTATGTTTTTCATTGTAAACATATGTATGTGTACTTTCGTAATTTAAAACTATCAGCATGGCTGTAATTTGTAAGGAGTCTGTTGTGCAATTTTTTATCCAAATTGTTAAATTCCAGTTGTAATTGTAAGACTACAAGTGAATTTGTTATTATTCAGATTCAGTTTATTGAATGTTTGATAGAATTATTTCTAATAAACAAGTAGCAGGTTAATACTCTCATAATATTTCTTCAGTACATTTCTTTGAACCCTTTCACTGCTATTGATGGGGTGAGAATTATTAATGGTGGTGCTAGGCACTGTTTGTATGTGTTGCACACCCTGTGATGAACAAGTTTTTAATGAAAACATAAAATTCCCATCCTTCTTTTTGACCGGGGCTTGGGACCCGCACTGGCGAAGTTAAAATTTTATGTTTTAGTTTAATTTTTAATTTTTTTTAAATTTTTATTGATTTTTTTAATTATTTTTAATTTTTTTTTTAATTTAGGTATTTATTTTTTACATTGTTTCTTCTAGATCAGCCTATGTACATAAAAAGAAGTCAAAAATCTTTAAAAGTTTGCTTTTGTGTGATATATCTCGAAGCAAGGTACAATACAAAGTGAAGTGTCGCAAATCTTGCAACAGTACCTCGTCTCCTTGCGTTTCTTATTTTTTGTGCATACTACACATTTCCTTGTAGGATTTTTCTTTGTTGTCATTTCAAGTGCAGATGGGAAATGTCTTCCTGTTAGTCTGTTGGAGTTTCTTCATTTGACCGCCTACCACTTGAAACACTTTTTCTCTCTTTTGAATGTTTTTCAAGAATTTTTCTTATGAGAGCAAGCTGAAATTGGGCAATGGGTACGTTTTTTCCTGTCACTGTTTTGTACAGAATGTGAGAATTCAATACTGCAACATCTAGCAGGTGGAAGAAAACCTTCTTGTACCATTTTATTGATTTTCGTACTGACTCGATACAGGTAATAATCATGTCAGAACTATCAACTGCTCCCATGTTCTCGTTGTAGTCTACGATACACTTTGGTTTCATTACTTTTTCGCCATTTTTGCGCTGAATCTCCATCATATCAGCACTATGGCATGTTGTCAGCATGTGAACTTCTCGTCGATCACACCACTTTAGCGCTAATAGATTCTTGGATGACCTGAAAGTAACTTCTCCTTTCTTCAGCTTCTCTTCCATTTTCGGCATTTGTTTCCTTGTTTTTCTCACTGTGCCACATGCATTTGTACCATTACCATGAAGCCATTCATAAAGTGTAGGACTTGAGTACCAGTTGTCGAGGAAAACTGTGTGTCCTTTTTGCAGATATGGTTTCAGTAAAGTTGCTACAATGTATCCAGATTTTCCTAAATTCACTCCTGCCTCTTCAATAATGTCTGATACAGCACCAGTGTAGATAATGAAATCTAGCACAAAACCTGTCTCACAGTCGCACAGTACAAAGATTTTGATACCAAAACGACTTCTTTTTGAGGGAATGTATTGCTTGAACAATAATCTTCCCTTGAACAGCAGGAGACTCTCATCTATACACAAATTTGCAAATGGATGTATTGCAGAGCTGAAGGACTCTCTGAGACTGACAACAAGTGTGCGAATTTTTCTTAGCCTATCAGAATTTACAGGAACATTGTTGTCAGAAAAATGCAGCATTCTCAACAATAAAAGGAAACGGTCCCCGAGACATTATCTCAGAAAAAGCGGGTGTTTTCAGAAGAGCATCTCTCGACCAGTACTCATTTATACTGATTTTTTTTGTCCTTGGCATAAGCATGCAGACCGCTAAAAATACGTACATTTCTTCCCAATCTGTTTTCGTCCACTTACTGAGGCGGGAATGCTCAGACGAAGGGATTCTTTCAACAATGAAGTAATAGTACCGATTCGTTTCTGTAGCAATGTCTTCCATAAGTGTTCTTGAGAAAAAAAAAATAAAAAAATACCAACTGTTTCTGCCTCAGTCAAATTGGTTTGATTACCAGAATTTGTGCTGTCAAAATTATGAATACGAGGTACGAATACTCCATGTCGCCATGTTATTTCCACAGCTCTAATTTTTTTTTGACAATGGTTCGTTTTCCTGTTCATCATCACTTGTTTCACTTTCCGATGGTGAACTAGGAAATCTTTGTTTCGCTGGTGATTTTGCCGTCAATGTGGAAGGCCCTGCTTCTGATTTATCGGATTCCCAACCGTCATCCCTACTAGATATGCTACTCACATCGTCGCCATCACTTTCTGCAAGCATTGCTAACAACTCTTCATTTGTGTGTTTTTTTCGTGCCATGGGCGAAGAAAATATTTTCTTTCAAAACAACAAACAAGCAAACAATAAATTATACATAAATGAAAACAACCACTAAAAATACGAACCTCTCTGACGTACTATAAACGTGACGAACAGATGAAATGCTTTGTATAATAAATACACCTGTAGTATACTTCTGAACAAATCTAAACTCCGCTAGTTTCTGTGATCAGACGAGGCATACATGATAGGCGCGAAAATATTTTCCTGAGCGCGAGAAACTACTGCTGTTTACGCTATTTTTGTTTGAAGAATAAAATTACTGTTAGAGCTAGAAAAGAAAAGAAATACGTCCGGTCGTAAACACGGCACAATCGATTATTGTTCTTTGAACGCACGCACACAATGCGACACGTACACACACTGTTGGGAAAGAAGACAGTTATCTTCTCAAACCTCGAATGAAGGTCGACAAACACGCCGTTAGTTACACAAACCACCACTAGATAGCAATAACATATAGACATATTAACACGTCCGTAGCAGCGAACGCGAAAGTAGCGAGACGAATATAGTCGTCCTTCGCACAGTCGGTGTCATTCAGATAGGACGGCTATTCTCGTCCTTAGCACATGCAGCACGTTATTTACGAACGTATATATTCGTCAATAGCAGTCAAAGGGTTAAATGTATGAACTTTAATTTTGCAGGACACGTGGATTTTAACTTGCCTTTGTTTACTAATACAAAATTTAATACAATTAGCTTTACTTTATGAATGTTAAGTACCACTTTTTAAATATTTTGTGTGTTTTTTACTGCAAAAATCAGTTTAAAATTAAGAATTACAAATGTTAGTATTTTAAATTATAGCAGGCAAAGTTATCCACTATTTGATTTGGCTTCGCACCAATAGTAAGTATTCGCTTCGCACTTCGCTTTGCATTGAAAAACTGGAATTCGCACAGGCCTAGTATTCTTGCAAATAACTTCCACAAATGGTCGTTGCGAGCGCAAGAATCTATATTGCCTGCGACATTTTTGCTAATGTTGAGCCAAAGAAAGGTCATATATCTGCTTGCAGCATATCTATTTATTCAGGATACTTCACTCTACTGAAAAATATTACTATTTCAATATACTTTATTGCTGCATTCTTGAAAATAACATCCCAAAATGGACACTGCGGGTGCCAGAATTTATGTTATCGGCAACGTTTATGATTCATATTGAACGAAACTAAGGCCGTAGATCCACTTTAATGACATGCTTTTAAAAATAACGAGTTTGCTTTTCAGAATAAATGTGAATAATTTTATAAATACAGTCAACTCCCGACTATCCGCACTAATGGAGGGGGCCAATGCCCACGGATAATCCAAAATCACGGATGATCCTCTTTTACCCTTTCTTAGATCTAAGTAGAAAGAAAAATGTCAAATTCGCTCCTGCGATAAAAGGCAGCAAGTTAATACAGTAGACGCTCGATTATTAGCACTAATTGTTAGGGGATATGCGCTAATAATCTAAAAACACAAATAAAAAAAAGGATATATCTATAAAAAGATAAATCTCGTTAATTCATTCATGCACAACGTGCGGGGCAGTTTTTCTTAATTTATTCATGCGTGGAACTAATTGTTTCGTCTGCTGGAAAAAGACTTAAATATTCAAGCCTTTCAAAATACGGTTGCGGGCATAACACGTTAGTGAACATTATGCAAGGAAACAAAGGGTGTATTGATACATAACCAAAAATTTATTTTCAAAAAAATTTTTTCAACTTTTTTAAACTATTTAAAGTGAAATATTTTGTGCCGGATAATCAGCAAATTGGATAGTCGGGAATCTACTGTACATGTAATTTTTGTGCCAAAGATGAGTAAACGCAGATTCAATGATTAAGCACTGTAAATTTCGACATTTTAGAGGTCGGGGAAGGCCGAAACTTTGTCAAAATTCTATTAATGACCCCTTCGAAATAACGTCCCTATTCCCGGGAACCATCAAGGGTCGTTAAATCGGGAGTTGGCTGTATTATGTTTTATAAATGAAAATAAATATTTCTTAAAATTTCCGAGATAACTAACATCACTAGAACAAAAAGGTGATATTAGATTAAGTTACCACAACACAATATAAATTTTATTAACCTATGACAAATACAGCCTTATCTGCGGTATTTTGTTCCAGAAAATCCGCGGATAACGAAAACCACGTACACTAGACCCTCTATTTTACGAATACTGACGGTTCCATTTATGACATTCGTAAAATTGCTACCTTCGTAAAATCGATTGAGGCCAATTTTGTCCCCAACCCCTTTACCAAGTTTTAAAATTGCATTTTTTCCGCAAAGCATATCCAATAGGATCTCGATTTTTGTAGCGTTTTGCGGGAAAGTAAGACAAATTGTCATTAAGGTATAAATTTATATCACAAGACTAACGTCTTCCGATTACAATGGTACCGCTGAACGGTAAATATGACCGACCCACGTCCTGGAGAAAAAAAAAAAAGAGAGAAAAATAAACACTGAGCACCGAGTGTCTTCTTCTGAATACAAATTCTGACATCCATATCGTTGCACACGAAAAATAGCAAATAATAACATAAATTTAAGTTTTTATCAATAGACAGACGTCTACGGTTAAAATCTCACCTACGAACGATCTATACCACCAATCCATGTCACGACAAAAAATAAAACACCAAGCACAGATGCCTGCTCGCGCTCGTGTAGTCTTGATGTCCGTAGCATTGCGTGGAAAAATAAACCTAAAAAGGTTTACAAGACTCTTGTCAAAACAAACTAAAACTAATGTCACACGTAACATTTTTTCGGAGGCCGCCAGGCTGGTGTGCTATCCTTTGCAACACGGAAATAATGAGAAAAAAAATCAAGTGAAGTTTGAAGACAGCCTTTGTGCTGGACTATGTTCGGTACTTGTGCCCTTTTAATGATAGCACGCCACGGCAAGAGTCGAGTTAATGCAAAAACGGTGCCGTCAACGAGTCTAAACTTAGTCACTTATGCCGTTCTTATCCGTTGCCCAGCCGTGTTTACTTTCAAATGGTCGCCTGGCTGATGTGTAGTGCTGATAACACGTTCCACCCTCTTTCTTTGTCTTGCTTCAACTTAGCTTGCAGTCACGCACGCATACACACACACTCTCTCTCCCTCCCGTCCTCCCCCCTCCCTCGGCCAGGGCGCAATATTCTCATGCAGACAAAGGACACGTGCGCCACAAAGAAATTTCATTATGCCAATGATCTGACCACAGCGTCGGCGCCAGAAATCGTACAGCCTGGAGGAGATTGCAACACAAGAAGTTTCTCATTTCACCAGGGCAATTTAATAAACTAATAAAAACTGCCAAAATTTGAAAAATAACATACAAGAAATGTGATTATTTGTCATTTTCAGTGGTTAGGTGTGCGTAGCGGTGGAAATTACGAAAAATCCTGTGGTGCACAAGCTAATAGAGATTATCTTTACAGGCATTATATACGCGTGAGATAGAGCTGATAATGGCTAGGGGAAAGGGGAGGATTTCGGGTTGCAGACTTCGCAAGATATTTTTCCGCCAAGGGGGGGGGGGGTTTAAGGGTATAGATTGAAATTACCCAGGAAACGCGTTGCAAGTTGTTTCCCATGCTGACGTTTGGAAGGTATGAGGGAGAGGGAGGTGATCTGCCAACCCTGTGACAAGCAGGTAACTCTAGCTGTCACTGTCTTGTTATCTATGAAGAGTAAACTTTCACTTTATTAAACATAAATGAGGGTAGTCAAACTGTGTAACATACATAGTGCACACGGCCGAACTTTGCTCTCCGACGTGCGCCGTCACATTTTTCAACAGCTTTAACTTTTTTTTATTTTTTCGATTTTTTTTTTTTTACGGTTCCCGAGAGTGTATTGTAAAATCGCTACCTGCGTAAAATCCAGGGTTCATAAAATCGGGGGTCTAGTGTATATTCAAGACACCTTAATAACCTACATAAACCACCGTATGCATTTTACATAAAAAAAATTTAACCCCTAAATTCACGTTGTAACAGGTCTACTTCTCATAATACCTAACTGATTTGTTAGTGATCTCAGTTAGCTGAGGCATGGGTTCGTGCAAGACTTAAGTCAAAACAGTTCAGAAATATACTACTAGTGGTTTTATTTACGTTTATTCTTCATTACTCACACTCAATACAGCTTGTTACAGAAGATGACAATTACTTATTAAACGAGCTGGCACTGTGAAGCTAAGCCGAAAGTAACGGTTCACTATGATTTACCACGGGGTTAAACAATTCCTTTGATTAGTGAAAAATATCCAGATCAAGTTTCAGCGTAGAAACTACTTTTGCTTATACCACCACCACAATATTAATTATCTTTGGTCATTCCTTATGATTTAAAAAAAAAAAAAAACATAATGAAAGGTCAACAAAAGCGTCACTTAACGCCACCATGGCCGCTCACCACGCTCACTCTCCCTCCATCTCCCCCGCATCAGTCTTCTGGGTCGACCCTGATCAAATAGACCGTCTTGTGCCTCCTGATGACCTACGCCGGCGTAGCCCAAGGGAAGTAGAGGGAGAGGTAGCGCCGTAACTCACCCTCCTGAGTAACGGGACCCGGGCCCTGCGTGGCGTGACGTCACAGGGGGTACGGGCCAGCCGGCCGGCTCTCCCGCTTGCCTGCAGTAGCTTCTATTTACGTGCGGGCGCGTGGTTTTAAATCGTCACCTTCAATATATTTGTGAAAGTTTAAACAATATTTTTTTTGTGAAGGCTGCAAGTTGTGGGCTTTATTGTGCATAATTTCCAATCGTCACCAAAGTGTCGTTTTTACTAACTCTGCTGCCGTAAAGTTTTTTTCTGAAAATGTGTGTAGAATACTGTTGTCAATATTGTGCGACATATCTTAAGGGGGTGCACTTCTTTTTGCAATGTTATTAGCTGAAGATATATACCATTAATTCATTTATTTCAGTATTTGATTTTTAGTGAAATAAAAAATTGCTTCAAAGTGTCTCATATTAAGATGCCTGGTTGCGCAGTGCAAAGTTGCAAAAATTACAGTCGTAAAACTGGTTCAACGGTGACTTACCACAGGTTCCCAAATGACTTGGCTGCCCAGAAGAAATGGATGTTTGCGTATAAAAGAAGAGACTTTTTCAAATCGGAAACATCAAAAGTCTGTTCCGTTCATTTCTCTGAAAATGAGTATGAGCGAGATCTTCAAAGCGAACTCACGGGAACGAAAAGAAAAAAAACCATGAAAACCGACGCAGTGCCTCATTTGTTATTGCCGAGTGTAACGCCCACCGAGTTGCCAGAGAGAAGAGATCGACTAAGGAATCGGACTATGAAAAGGAAACTAGTTACTGAGCTAACCGAAATGCGGAAAAAAAATAATAATAATAAATACTCAGAGAATCCTGACTCCGAAGAAAACCGAGATAATGGCACACACACGGGACTACAGGAATTGAATGAACCCACAGTATGTCGACCAGGTACAAGTCATACTGAAGATACAAGCGCCGCTCAGAGAATAAGTTTTCTAGAAAATGAACTTGGATTATATCAGATGCGAGTGTCAACTTTGGAGGAAGAAATAAAACGAAAGAATGTGTCAGAAAAAGATTTGAAAGAAAAGAATGCGAAATTAAGGCAGGAACTGATGAATATAAAAATTCAACATAGGCAATGCCCAAAGAACATAAAAGAAAAGTTAAGAGAATTTTAAAAGATACGTTTACTCCAAAACAAATAGACATGCTGATATCCAAAAGCAAAAAACGAATATGGTGGGAAGATGAAGATATAGCTGCTGCTGTAACCCTTCGTTCCGTTTCAAGAAAGGCTTATGTATATTTACGGAAGAATGTAGGTCTACCATTACCAGGATTGTCAACTATTCGGAAATGGACCCGCAACCTGAAGTTTTTGCCAGGCATCCAAAAGGATGTACTTTCAGTATTAAAAGGCAAGTCATTATCCATGTCATCCAGAGAGCGTTTGACAGTTCTTTCATTCAATGAGATGAGAGTTGATTGTAGAATGTGTTACGATCAAAGAGAAGACAAAATAATGGGTCACCATTTGAACGCACAGGTAATAATAGCGAGAGGTCTTGCATCAAAATGGAAACAGCCTATTTACTACGATTTCGACAAAAATATTACTAAAGAAAAACTATTTGAAGAAATAAAGGAAATGGAAGAATCTGGATTTAAAGTTGTAGCCATTGTGAGTGATATGGGAGGCGGAAATCTAAGTTTGTGGAAAAACTTGCATATTTCTACAGACAAAGTTTCTTTTACGAATCCAGTGGATGTGACGAGAGAAGTTTGGGTATTTGCAGACGTACCCCATTTAATCAAATTGTTGAGGAATAATTTTTTA